>JAJJWX010000301.1:0-98231 GCA_023529315.1 Papaver bracteatum | reverse complement strand
TCTTTGAACCCGTGATGTTCAATTCGATATATTTCGTTTTACGTTCATCCTAAGAGAAACTTCGGGTCCAACTATAGTAATCTTTGAACCTGTGATGTCCAATTCTGATATATTTCGTCTTGAGATCATCCGGACGGGAAACTTAGGTCTAACTCTAGTAATCTTTGAACTTGTGATGTTCAATTCTGATATATTTCGTCTTCAGTTCATCCAAACGGGAAACTCAGGTCTAACTCTAGTAATATTTAAACACTGGTTGTACTCATGCACAAATTGAATATTCTAGTGTTATTGGAAGTCTTATATATGCTATGCATTGCACAAGACCGGACATAGTCCAAGCCGTGGGAGTGTTGTGTCATTTCTCAAGTAATCATGGAGTTGAACACTGGAAAGAAGTTTCAAGAGTTATGGCGTATTGGAAGAGTACAACGATGCTAACTGGAACAATGTAGAATCCAAGTCCAAGTCGACGTCTAGATGGATTTTTACGTTAGGGGGTGCTGCAGTGTCTTGGAGTTCCAAGAAGCAGACCTGTATTTCTGATTAAACAATGTTGTCAGAATTGATAGCCTTGGTAACTCCTTTGATGTCTTGTTGCAAGAGAGAAAGATCTTCCGTGTATGTCATTGTAAAAAAAAAAAAAAAAAAAAAAAACAATTGTGCAAATTTATGGTTTGATCTAACCTAGCTGTGGATCAGATGTTAGGGTCCTTGACCAACACTAGTTTAGAACACAGAAAAGAGAACAAGAACCCTAAGATAAAACCCTTTTGTTTTGGGATTAACAACCTCTGCTTGGGAGTTAAAGGAAGAGAATTCAGTTGTAAACTGATTTGTATTAATTAAGCTTGTAGTTCTGTTACAACTCGAGCTAGTATTTATAGCTAATCATTGCTTGATAAGAAAGTAATACAATAAAAGAGTTCTAATCATAATCAAACTAGGAAAGTCTAAGCAATAATTAAGATAAAACTAAATAAGGAAATAATAATGTAAGACGGTTTGGTGTCGCAACAGTTGTTTTGCTTTGAACACACTGCTCGCTTTAATGACATTGTGTACTTCTCTATGCAGTGCTGTTATTGAAGGATATCGAAGATGATTGACAGAAGCTACTTCTTGATTTTGATGTAGAGGAGCACATTGAAGGTGATTGACATTAGCCCAGACATGTCAGTTCAAGATTATCTGAATAGAGATTTGCATTCTCATAAATGCAGCTGTTAGAGCAAAGGCTCCCTGTATTGTTCATCTCAAATCAAATGAGGAAAGCAGTTTGTTGGGTGGCACAAAGGCTATACTAGCTGTTTTGATGGGTTTTCCTGTCCCTACCTTCACAAAGAAACTTCCTGTTGGGAAGTATTGGATGTTCTGGCTACTGGTTTTTGCATAGGTACAGAGTATGATTTTGATTACAAATATCCCAATAAACCGTGGCAGAATTCCAAGACAGGTGAAGATATGGCCGAGACGTTCACCAAACTCTGCATGGTTTACTGAATTGTGTCTATTGAGGATCCTAGGGGTGGTGTGACAAGGATGGTTGTAATCATACAGAGTCACTTACAAGCCTAGGGATTTGCCAGGTTGTTGAAGCGTACTGAGAAAGCAATAGATGAAATCACATGCAACGTGCTCGTCTTAACTGAGGAGTAATTGATGGAGATATTGAAGATTCTTCCGAAGCTGATTCAGCTATGGGCCTGTCCACCAGTCAGATCACCTAACCAGGGTGAACGGCTTGCAAAGAACCAGTTTCTTCGAAAAGATCTAGGTGATCAAGCAGTTTAGGCTGGCGAAAATTGGAGAGTCTAATGATTTTTCTAGTTGATCTTTCCTTTATTGTTATTGTTCGTCACGACGTCACCTGGTGGGGGATCAAGAGAACAACTTCTTATGATGCACATCCTACTCAGTTGGTGGTAGTATTGATAAACTTGATTTTGGTAGTTGGCGGGGTTGTGTATCCTTTTTCTATAGGATGGTTGTTAAGAGTGGGAAACAATCCTCAGATGGATGAAGTTGGTTAGAAGGATGATGAAAGTCACAAACAACATATACACAGAAGTAGAACGGCAGTACCTTTTGCCTTTTCAATACTGGTACTACTTTTGGTTGTTTGTTTTTCTTATAAAAGAAGAAGAAGAAGTTGATTGACACAAAAACATGCTCCTGTGGTAGTTCACTTCGAACTGAAGGCAATAAAAGCAATGGGAGACATGGAGTAATGGACAGAGGAGATGCAATATTTGTTAGGCACTGAATGAAGTAGAATTTGCAGGTAGATTAAAAACTCTGCTTTAGTTACTTTCCTCTTTGTACATATGAAATAGATAAGCTTTTAGCCTTTTGCTCATATTTATCCATGTATATTAGAGTAAAATGATAAATATGGTTCACGAAAACCCATTTATCGTGTGGCCATACTGGGAACAAAAGCAAGAGCAACCACTACAATTACGACATTTCATCTTAACTGCACTTGCTTGTACGATTGAAAGGATGGCACCACTTGCTTGTTCTATATACAGAATGAATTAGTACAGAAACATCCTTTTTTTTTTTTTTTTGTTGCCAACTGCTGGCTTTCTGATAGTTGGGTATCCAAAAGACTTTATTTGTATCTGCTGCTAATATTCAACAGCCAATCCTGGATATCATATCTAGTGCCAATTGCTTTCTGGCAGAACTAACTTAATTTAGACCTGGAGGCTTTTCTTAAAAGACTTTAACAACATACATATCATATCTGATCTACAATTACACAAATGTATTGGTTCAGCTCTTGGTGCATTAGGACCTGCAACTTTTTTCAGTATATTACCTCTCAATCTGGAGGCAGAAGATCTGTACGAGAGTAGTCTTTGGTTGTTTGAGCACTATACCGTTGGAGCCAGTCTAAGCTTCTTTACAAAGTCAATTCTTGATAAGGTCAAATTCTTAAGGAAGAGATCTCAGAGGGTATGAACCTAATTCACAAATGTTCTCGCCCTCCCTCCATTCTCCTCTACGTGGGTCTTAACTGTTTGTGTCATCCATTTTGAAGCTTGATCAAGAGGGTCTGGATATACTCATAAAGGAGCACAAAGGCACTGGTGTATTATTGATCTTTGTTTCTAGCCTTTTGCAACTATTCTGTGGATACTGCTAACAGCTCCAAATTTCTCGAAGAAGCATTATGGAGGGCCCTTCTTGAAGAGCCTGATGTGCGTGGAATTGTATGTTCTGGTTTCCAGATACTAACTCAACAGAATAATAGAATGGTGGAAGGAGGTAATGGTCTGCCCAGTGATGAATTAAGTATTCCTGAGAAAAGAGATGTGAATTTCTGTATAAACCAGAAGTTGCCAAGGCAAACTTAAAAGGCATTGAAGTTGTCTGCTCGTGAACTCTTGTCCATTTTATCTAGTATATTTTTGAGCAGTGCCGATGTTGAGCATCTGCGTGCTGAGGTTGAACGGCTGAAGAAGACTATGTCTGAAAACTGATTTAGAAAAGAAGTTGGAGGAGGCTGAGGCTTCAAAAGACTGGTGGGTGTTTGCAGGTACTTTTGTTTCCTTTTTCACCCATCAACAACGATCAACTTCAAAGCATTCATGTTCACATTTATTAAGTCATTGTTACAAGTGTTGAGTATATACAACATAAAAACTTCTTTTGCAGTCCACAATTGGTGAGTTCGCTTCCATAGCGGAAAAGAAAGATACCGTCTTTTACAAGAACCGTGAAGGAGCTTTCTGTTGGAAATGATTTTGATTAAAGGATAAATGGATATTGAAAATGGTTTGGAAATGACTAAACAGGCTCACAATCACTCAAGTTGGTGTTTAACCAAAACTCAATTTTATTGCACTCAACAACTGTGGTCGTACAAGAGACCTTAACTTTCTTACAAGCACTCACTTACTTTAGCTTTCAACCTTGCTACCCACTACGGGATTGATTTCACTCAATTACTCACTCAAGTAGTTGTCACTCAACTACTCACTTAACCTTTACCACTCTTTGGGCACTCACTCAGTTACACTTCACAACTCATCATACTCAAGCCTATTTATAGCCTACACTTGACCGACCTTTACATGCTCTAGAAGTTTCCCCAACTATTTAGTATTTGACCCACTCTAGAAGACTCTTGATATTCACCATTTAAAACCGACTTTGACCGACAACTCTAGAACACTCCACGTTTCTCTAAAGCTTGTACTAGCATTACTTTATTCACTGTTATAGAAATGTCCGGACCTTGTACTCTAGCAAATTCTAGACCACGCTAAGCTTAGCTAGGACATGCTAGCTGTGTATAGATTATTCTAGGATAGTCTACAAATCAAGTTTACTCTTCCAACACTTTCGAAAGTGACTAAGAAAGTGACTAAAGAGGCTCTCGAATCAGAAAAATCATAAAAGTCCAGTTCTATGGAGGTCGATTTTGTGAATGAACTCTCACCAAAAGCTGCAAGGTGGCTGCATTCTTGTTCTGACACTACCATGGTCTGTTGTTTTATCTTGTAAATCGGTCTGTTACAGTTGTGAACAGAAGTCATTTTCCTGATTTGCTCTTCTGTTGGCAGGGCACAGCCATTGGATTTGGCTGTACCACATCTTCCCAGTTCGGATCTGGAAGCAGTTAAGTTACTAAATACATCAATACGTCCTGCATTAGAGGTGCGTCAACATTCTGACTTGTTGTCCTTATTACCTCCATTCTAAATGGGGTTACATGTACCATCTTGTTATTGTGGTTACCATGATCATGATTCTCGACTTGCAGGATAGTGAAGGTCATACAAATTACTCTCCATTATTCTGAAGGTTGTAAATTCTGCAAATCTTGGGCTTATCAGACTTCTGCTTGATTATGTTTTGCGTTTCATTTTCTTTCAGCTGAAGTGCTGCCTTCGTGTCACTTTTCAGCAAAACGTCACAGGCTTCAATGCCTTTGTTTTTTGATTCTCTACGTTTCCAAGGTAGCTATGATCCATATTATTTATGTAGAATTGTCTATTCTGTCAATCAATAGGGAACACATATCATATGTGTAAAAGCCTAGTTGAGCCAAAGGTAAGATATCATTGATTGTGTACTTCGGATTGCAGAATGCTTCAGAACAAAGGAGAAGTGACATTATACTAGCGGTGAAGGAGGTAACCTCTTTGTTATCCTGGCAAAATTTTAAATTTAGAATCTTCCATTTTACTTTCTTGAGCGTATACAATTTGTTTGTTAGTAGAGTTGATAAGCAAATGTAAATAGTTAATGTGAGGAAATCTTTTGCAGTCAAACAAGACGACAAGGAATATGGCCTATGACTTATTAGTGCAAATTGGTCATGCGTGTTGGGACGAAGACCAAGGTGGCAACAAGGAAAATTTGCAACAACTATTTAACATGGTAAGATCTCTTTACAGTGATTGTGACTTGTTTATTTTAATTTTTTACTTTTTCATTATATGAAGAGAACCATAAATATCAACAAGGTTTGCCGTTCTGGCTAATATGTGAACTGGTCACTTACTTCTTTTCTAATTCTCTACTTCACATTCTACAAGCAATTAAGCTTTTACAAGCTGCTCGCCGTGTCAAGTAGAGGAGTAAGGATACGTATTTGAGATTTTGAGGTATGATGGCAGCCGGAGCAAATGTTTGCAAAATCAATATTGTTAGCTTGACCCCAAACTTGCCAAACAAGGAGAACAGGTGATTCGGCCAATCCTTATCTGTCTCTTCTAATACTTTGCGAGTCAGGTTTGGTATTGGCTGAAACATTTGTGTCTGACACCTGCATATCCTGCAAACGATGATTGATACAGTCTGGGAGTTGTGTAATTTATCTCATTTTGAAT
Source organism: Papaver bracteatum (assembly GCA_023529315.1). Taxonomy (NCBI): domain Eukaryota; kingdom Viridiplantae; phylum Streptophyta; class Magnoliopsida; order Ranunculales; family Papaveraceae; genus Papaver; species Papaver bracteatum. The sequence continues at coordinate 92,382 of JAJJWX010000301.1, read as the reverse complement.
GATCTCATTCAGATGATCAGTGCTGCAGTTAAAGGGATGGCTCGGTTGGCCTATGAGTTCTCGGATCTTGTTTTATCAGCTTGTAATGTGCTTGCATCTTTTGTTCCTTTTGTTGCAAAGAATGAATAGAGAAATTATTAAGGTTGGTTCCCTCTCTGTTGACGCTGGGTATTATTTTTGTCAAGTAAAGCTTGATCAGTTACTCAAATTGATCTCTAAAAGATTCAAATTTGAAAGTGAATCATTGTTTTATACCTACTTTGCCACAGAATGTAACTTATGTGAGTTTACTTCTGAAGGCTGATTTAGGTCTACCCGAAGATTTTGGTGGCCAGAGTCACCAGCTGAGTGGTTGCAAACACACTTGGGAAGTGTGGCTGAAGGACTGTCGAGGTGGCAGAATGACTCTAAGAAGCTCTTTAAAGCGAAGGTGGGTATCCAAGTTAATTTATTTTTGTTTGTCATTTGTTTTGTTGGTTAGTTTATATCTTAAACTTGCATGGTGCTCATTCTGGTTTTGCAGGTCAAGCTTTTTCTTCAAATGCTTGTTAGTAAATGTGGTCTTGATGCTGTTAAAGCAGTTATGCCTGAAGCTCTAGTTGGAATTAATCCAACATTGCAGAACCAAATCGACCTGGCTATGATGATAGACTTGGATAAGACTGAAAATGAGGGTGAAATTGGCACTAATGCTATACTTCCTGTTTTGATTGTTTTTGCTGCCCCTAATTTAAAAAGAAACTTTCGGGCAAAATCATTCGAGTAGGCAATGCCAATGCAAACCAGCTTTAAGACCCGTGATCATTCTTATCGAGAAATACAGTACGGAAGAAACAGATACGCAATTTTGGTGAAGAGGGTGAATTTTGCTTCAAATATGTCAAGTTTCACCGAAGGCTTGAATCTCCGTCAAGGAAGCAGTTGGCAGAGAAAATCAGCAGATTACAGTAAGAGGTTTAAGATAAAAATGGATGTTGCGGCTACTGATTTTTGCATAGGTACTGCAAATATCCCAATAAATCGGGGAAGGGTTTCAAGACAGCTGAAGATATGGCCGAAATGTACACCAAACTCTGTATGGTTTCTGAATTGTGTCTATTGAGGATCCGTTTGACAAGGATGGTTGGAAACACGCAGACTTACTTATGAGCTATGGGGATTTGCTAGGTTGTTGGAGTCCTGGAGATGACTTGTTGATATTAAAGCTGAAACGTACTGAGAAATCACTTCCGACGTGCTCGTCTTAAAGGTGAATCAGATTGGGACTGATGCAGAAGCCATCAAAGCTGTGAAGCTATCTAAGAATGCCAACTGGGGAATAGTCACTACCTCCGAAGCTGATTTAGCTGTGGGCGTGTCCACCAGTTAAATCACCTTTCCAGAGTGAACGGCTTGCAAAAATCTAACAAGTTGCTCCGGAAAGAGCTAGGTGATCAAGCAGTTTAGGCTGGCGAAAATTGGAGACTCTACTGATTTTTCTAGTAACATTATCTTTCCTGCGTTATCAAGAGAATGATGCACATCCTGCTCAGGTGGTATTATTAATAAATTTGAGTTTGTTAGTAGGTGGGGTCCTGTATTCTTTGACTAAAATAGAGGTGACCAGGCACAGCATCACATTTCACAGATAAACAGAAGTAGAACAGTTGTACCTTTTGCCTTCTCAATACTGGTCCTGAAACAGAAAAAAGGCAGCTGCTATGTTCACAATTGACATTTCAGTGAGCAAATGGATTTAACGTGAAACAGTAATCTGGACTGAAACCTGTCACCTGACAAGGTTTGAAACCTTGCTTCTAGTAGTATATATATAATGTATGATAGAATATGTTGTCTTTCACTACAACAAATCCGAAAGCATAAAATAAGACAAAAGAGGTATTGATGGCAAGTAAAGAGAAGGTCATGAGGTCGTTTAATTCTATATATGTGCTGAGCTCCAAAATTTGTTTTCTGTGGAAAAAGGTTTTAGAAAGGAATTCCATTGGTAGGGGGAACTTGGGAAGGAAGCATGATATTTCCTTGTTTAGTTTACTAGTTTTACTTGGGAATAATATAACTCCACTCCTTTTTAGAATAGAAAGTGTAATGTTGATTGGAAATAGGATTCGGCCGCCGTATAACTGCTTAGGCCAAGCTAGCCAATGAAATTAGAGTTCTCGTTTAAGTAAGTTTTTATGAGGCGGCATAGTTTCCTCTATAAATATTGTGTCAGGGTTCCGTATAGAGAATAATAGTAGCTACTCGCAAGTTTTCAGAGAGATCTTTCAAGAAAACGAAAGAGAAAAACTCTGAGACAAACTCAAGAAAGCAAGCAAGATGGAAAAGCAGCAGAAGTACCCTTTAGGAGCCGAGCATTATAATCTTTTTGAAGAAATAGGTAGCGGAGCTACTGCAACAATTTATCGTGCAGTTTGTATTCCGACACAAGAAACTGTTGCAGTCAAAGTGTTGGATTTCGAAAAGGAGAAAAGTGAATTGTCTAACATCGCTCATGAAGCACAGACCATGACTTTGATGGATCAGCCAAATCTCTTGAAGGCGCACTGTTCGTTCGTTACAGATCACTATCTGTGGGTTGTTATGCCATTCATGGCTGCTGGTTCATGTCAGCATATCATGAAGACAGCTTTTCCAGATGGATTCGAAGAGGCTGTGATTGCTACGATTTTACGTGAAGTTTTGAAAGGATTAGTGAACATACACCAACACGGGGACATACATCGAGATGTGAAAGCAGGTAATATTTTAGTGGATTCACGTGGTGCAATAAAGCTTTGCGATTTTGGTGCTTCTGCAAGCCTTTTTGATGAGGGAAAGAGGCTACATGGAAGAAATACTTTTACGGGAACACCCTGCTGGATGGCACCTGAGGTTCTGGAGCAACAAAAGGGATACGACTTTAAAGCTGACATCTGGTCTTTTGGTATAACAGCATTGGAACTTGCTCATGGGCATGCCCCGTACTCTAAATTTCCTCCGATGAAGATTATTATGAAAACTATACAAGATGCACCGCCTCGTCTTGATCATAGCGAAAGGGACAAGAAGTTCTCAAAGTCTTTCCGAAAAATGATCGACAAGTGCTTGCAGAAAAAAGCTCACGATCGTCTTTCAGCACAAGAGTTATTAAAGCATCCCTTCTTCAAGAAAGCTCGTTCCAGTGAGTATCTTACACGTACACTGCTGAAGGAGCTACCTAGTCTGGGGGATTCCGCTAAAGAATCAAAGATAAAACAAGACATGGTTATACAGAAGAAATTGGCAGATTTGGAAAGCGGAGAAACAGGACGATACAAAAAAGGGTTCAGCGGTTGGAATTTCGACGTCGAAGCTATAAAGACACAGGCTTCACAGCTTCCGGATAACGAAGAAGAAGTTGAACGCTTACTTCCTAGTTTGATTAGTAGTTCCTGTTGAATTGTTCAAACACACATACGACAAGTAAATAATAAAAAAGTTTTGTTGTTTGTTTACATGCTTTGAGTTGAGTGGTCTTTTGTTGTTTACTCGCATGATTTGCATCTTAGTATAAATCAATCTTTTGTTGTTTTCTTTTGATTATGAAATTTGTTCAACTGCTCGGGTTCAAAGAGTCAGTATCCGTCCCGTGGCACAAACAGTCTTAGGCATTGCCACTGGTTTTTTTTTTTTTTAAAAGATTAAAATTGATAACAGATTGCCAAGAAGGCACAAGAAAACAATCTCAGGACTTAAAAACCTGAAGAGTAAGAACTACAACCGGTTGAATCAGGAGTTGGTCCATAAGATTACATTGCCATTGGTTCTTGGTCCATATCCGAATGGCAGGCAGCAGGCTGAGTCTACTTTTTATGACCCTGACCCCAAAAAAAAGTTAAACTCAAAATCCCCCCTTTCTAAATACTTGTTCAAATGGTGATTCGAATGGTGAACTTGTTGTAGTTAGACCCGTATTGTTCAAGTTGAGAGGAGTGTTGATAGAATAATGGTTGCACCAGTCTAAACTAAGTTTAGACTTCACATATTCAGAGCCACGTATCAACTGTCCATCCCCAAATTTCTGTAGCTATGAATAACTATTATTTATTTATTTATTTTGGAAAGGAGAGGGGGTTAAGGAGACCCCAACCAACAAGAAAAAAGAAACGAAACAAGAAAACAAAAAGAACTAACCAAACAAAAGCATCAAAAACCCAACCTATACAAGCAACTAAAAAGAGTTACTCAGCAAGTCCTATAATAGACTTTCCCAGCTACTTCTTCAGGTCCTCAGCAAAGGAGTCCGGAGAGTACTCAACAAAATTACCAGGAGGTCTATAACTTGCTATTAGGTCTGCACCTTTATTAGCTTCTCTATAGGTGTGCTCAGCAGTGCAAGATTGCAGCACACTACGCAGTCTTTTAATGGATTCCCAGACATAGTGGCACTTCCAAGGAGGCTTGCAGTCATTCTAAGAGAGATAAGAGATGACTGTCAAAGAATCAGAGCGCAGAGAAACTTTAGCGCAACCTTTCATAATGGCAAACTTTAGCCCATCTTCTACACCTTGAAGCTCATGAAGAGTAATAGAGCTGGGAGCTGAACTGCCAGAAGCAACAGCACCTATAGGGTCCCCAGTGTCCACTCTGACAATTGCTCCATAACCAGCACCCTCATCACCTAGTGAGCCATCTGTGTTCACAGCTACTTCTCCTGCTGCAGGCTTCTTCCAAGTGGTTGTCATCTGTTTGGGAAGAGTAAACTTGGGTACACAACCCCAACTAGCAGCAAGGTGCCTATTTTCATTAGTATCAAGCATAACAAAATCTGTTGAAGCCATCTTGAGCTTGACATCTGACCTTACCATTTGAAAAAGAGCCTCAGGGTTTACAGATTTAAGTGTGAATATTCGTATATTTCTTTCACCCCATAAATGATATACGCAAGCATTAAAGGCCAGCTTTTTCAGAGTGCCAACAACCTTGGGACCAATAAATTGAGCAACAACCCATTGAATTTGAATCTCCCACTCCCTGTGACTAATAAATCTTATCCCTAAGAAGGTGCACAGCAATTCCCAAACTTGGATAGAGTAGCAACAATTGAATAATAGATGCATGTCATCTTCTAACATTAAGTTGCATAAAACACAAACAGGATTCACATCCATACCCCATGAAAGAAGCTTGAATCTGGTTTTTAGACCTCTATTCAAGGCTACCCAAGCAACGAAACACTGCCTTGGAATGCAGTGAGAGAACCAAACAATAGATCTACAAGACATCTTAGGCCCTTGAGCTCTCAAAGCATTATAGGTATCTCTCAGTGTATAATCCCCACTTTGTCCTGCACTCCAAACAATCCTGTCTTCAATCAAATGCTATGAATAACTATTTCTGCGTGGTTCATCCATCATTCGCCTCAAAAAGAATAAAAACCAACTTTCGTTCAAAAATGTTGATTGATTCCTTCAAGTCCCCAGACGTGACGGATTCCCAGTCATTTTTTACAAAAAATGCTGGCAAGTTGTAGGACCTGAAGTTATCGAACTTATACAAGACTGTTTCAGATATTTCTGCTTGTCCCATGGACTGAATACCTACATTGCCCTGATCCCTTAAGAAAAAGAATTCTGCATGCATCTGCTGCTGACTGTAGGCCTATCTCCTTGTGCAATGCCCTTTACAAAGTAGTTACCAGAATCATTACCAAGGTACTTCCCTAGATTCTCTCATCTCATTAACAAAACTCAGCCCGCATTTGTCCCGGCAGATAGATTTTGGACAATATTGTTGCTGCCAAATAAGTTCTGGTGTTCTCTTTTCTTCACCAAACAAAAGACTCAATTTGGAGGATACTTTGGCTCGCAGCGTCATCTGCTTTGACGTCATCATTAGCTTATGGCACCGCCAAATAGTTTTTCAAGAAGTGATCATGAACGCTCTTGACCAATATTTCCTAGAATCTCATGTACCGGTATGTTCACTTTAATTAACAAGAACTGCAACTACATACTAAGCTTGTTTGCAGTTGGTTAGGAGTTTAAGATATGGGGAAAACAGCACCAACTGCACCTTCAAAAACATAAATATTTGATGGCGGAGTCATCTTTTCCCGATGCTAGAAATGGGAGTATGAACATCCTGAATATAATACTTCTTCTGTGCATTGTACGGTTTTGTACAAGGATTGGAAACTTTGGTACTTTGCTAACGCTGCTAATTTAAAGAAAATTTTGGACCAACATGTCTCGGGCAACTCTTTGGAAGATCTTAAATAATTAAATTCAAAACAATTAACATTCATATGATTAGGTAAATACAAGTAGCAGACAAAGAATATGTAGCGGTAATAAACATATGAAGATCAACCTTTTCAACAATGATCAATAATTCTAGTTTACTTTTTGCATTAGCCATAGAAAGCCTAGCTTCATTCCATATGTTCTCACCTGATTAACGACCTCCCCTAATGATCTCATTAGTAAAAAACACTCCGAATAAAACCAAGAAAATCTTAAAATTTGATTATATTCAGTTACAGAACCATTAATTGATTCCAATCTATCACAAACGGATGTTAATGGTGCATGAAACCATCTCGTACAAGCGGGCTTGATATTTTTTTCTTGATTTTTATTCCACCAAGAGATCTTTGGGAGTATCACAAGCCCTAATTTCATAAGTTCTTCTCCCATGACCTCAAAAAAATTTTTGAACGCGTGATTGGGGATACTTAAACCAATTCGGAGATATAAATTACTTCCCACAACTAATAGTGTCTGTTAAAGGGTGTTTTTGGGTGCAAAATACTAAAATATCCTTCCCTCAAAATAAAAATCAAAAAACTTAAAATCAAAAAACAAAATCATATCCCTATTTCCATATTCACCTTTTATTAAGAACGCGTAATTGGGGGATACATATATTAATTGCGGGATATAGCTACAGGACAAAAACGGTGTCCCAATAGCAATTCTGGGTGACCCCCTATGTAATTATTTTTTTAATTCCTAATCTAGCCCTCACTAATCATGTTTAGTGGTTAATAATAATTAGTAAATTCTTAAGTATTTGGGGGATAGATTAGTGTGTGTTTTTATTTTAATTTGTGTGAGTGAGTAGTAGAAGGAGAGGAAAAAAAAATTCTGGAATTTATTTTTTTGAAAATGGAAGATGATTGTGATGAGAGAATTGTTGCTAAGAGGTTGAAAATTTGCTTTTTCTTTTCTTTGAATCCACCATTGTTGCAGCTGAAAAAGCTCGGTGCCGGCATTTGTTGGAAATTTTCATAAATTGTTTGCCATTATCCGGGGGGGGTTCGGGGACAAAAGCTTTCAGGTTTTGAGTTCAAAACCTATTTATTTGTTATAATTAGTCCACTTCCGGCACAGTTATCTAATTTTCGAGCATGCCGGAACTACTTCCGGCATGGTTTTGGCTTAAATTTCTATGCCGGAACATGAAGAAAAGTATCCAGAAGATTGATTTTTTTTCACTTGACTACCGGCATGGATAGTCTAATTTTCGAGCATGCCGGAACTCAGTACCGGCGTGGTATTCATCCTAAATAACCATGCTAGAACTCAATAACGGTGTGGTATTCATCCTAAATAACCATGCCGGTACTGAGGAACCCAGTATCGGCATGGTCTTCATCATAAATAACCATGACGGAACTCAGTACCGGCATGGTTTACATCACTTCCGGCGTGGTCTTCATCACTACCGAATGTAAAAAAAAAAATCAAAGTTAGAAATGGGGGATATATGTTTTTGTTGAAGAACGATGAAGAAAAAAAAATTAGAGAAGGAATGGTTGAAGAACGATGAAGAAAAACAAAATCGAAAACCTAAGCCTAAAGGATTGCCGAAACTAATGTTAGAAATGGGGATATATGTTTTGGTTTTTGATTTTAATGTTTTATGAGAAAGGGTATAACAGTATTTTCATAAAGTTTTTAAATTAACCAAAGGGTATTTTAGTACTTTCATATCAATTGGTCACCCCTTAGCTGAAATCATGGGGTGGGGGAAGTAATCAATATCCCCCAATTAATAAATGTATCCCCCAATTGCGCGTTCTTTATTAATCTCTTTTAGGACTAGGACTTTGAAACCTAAATAGTGTGGGCATGCCTCGTAACTAACATTCAATGTCCTAACTAAGTGCCGGCATGCTCGATAGAAATCTATCAATGCCGGTAGTCAAGTGAAATATTTTTTTCAAGTTTTTGGATACTTTACATCATGTGCCGGCAAAGAAATTCAAGCAACATACCATGCCGGTAGCAGTACCGGCATGCTCGAGAATTAAATGATTGTACCGGCAGTGGACTGAAAACTAGAAAAAAATTCAAAACGGACTGAAATTCAATTTTCTTGTAGAAAAGAAATTTCTACGAGACGCTGTCTCGCACTCTGCTAGGGAAGGGGATATCCCCCCACCCCTGTATAGCGTATCGGCATAGTTTTTTGGTTGAATACTATGCCAAAATGGGGGATAAGCTCGGTGCCGGCATGGACGTGGTATAAATACAATGCAGGAAGCCGAGCTTTTTCAACTGCAAAAATGGTGGATTCAAAGAAAAAAAATCAAATTTTCAACCTCTTAACAACAATTCTCTGTTCACAATCATCCTCCATTTTCACCAAAAAAAGTTCCATCTCAAATAATTTTTCCCTCCTTCTACTCTCACCTCACTCACCCAAATTCAAATAAAAATACACACTAATCAATTCACAGATACTTAAGATTTTTACTAAATTTAATTAAACACTAAACCTGATTAGTGAGGGGTAGATTATGTTCTCACCAAACTTTCTCTTTCCTCTCTGAAATAGTAAAACCCTAAAAAGAAAAAACCAGTTTGGACGGCGGCTTCACTAGTGGAAAATGGGTGTTTACCGACCCACATCCGAGACCCTCAGTAACAGTAGTTGCACCGTTGACCAAAGATAGCCGTCTCTGATATGATAAAAACACAGAAAAATTCTGAAATGATTAATAGCAGTCTCTGAATAATTACTATTTTGCCCTAAAATTGCTACCGATCCCGCGATCCATGAAAACCGATTTAGATTGATAATTTTTTATTATTTGATAGACCATATAAATACCTATTTCTCTCTCCAACTTCTAATCTCAATTTCTCTTCTTTTTTTTTTTCTTTTTTGCTCGGCTATTTCTCTTTCTTCTTCTTCTCTCTCGGTCTCTCCATCTTCTTCATCCACCGAATCAGAACCGAAAAAACACCCAGAAAAAATAAAATAAATTATTTCTCTTAAACCCATGGTTTGTTTCTATACAAATTAAAAACACCCATTTTCCAGTTTGATTATTAGGCTTGTTTTTATAAATTTCTTCTTGTAATTAGGGTTTACGGTTTGATCTTTCTTTTCCCTATCATACTAGGGACCGAATTTCTGGTTTCTTTCATCAATTTTCTCAATAGGATACTAGAAATCTAGGTTAGTTTGATTTAATCTCTCAAAATATCTTACAATTGATGCTTGATTTAGATCTGGATTTTTTTTCTTCTTTATTAAGACCTTTTCTTTTTCATTTTTATACATAATTTCTAGATCCATAACTTTATCAAAGAGAAAGGGTATGATCATATTCTCTTTTTGATTTATATTGTTTAATGAGATTCGGGATTTGAAGATTCTTTTTTTAATTTCTATAAATTGAATTTGTGTTATTGGTGGTGGGAAAAGATCAAAAGAAGATTTGACAGAGAGACGAAGAAGAAGAGGTGGGTTTTGGTGGTGGTGGTGATAGCTGTAGTAGTGTCTCATCAATTAGAAAAAACAACCATTTATCAAATGGTGGTTGTGCTGATTCTTTTTCTTATAAAAGTGGTCACTTTGATTCTATGGATTCATTGGAGGTTTGTTATCTTTTTCTTATTTTCTATGAATTTTTATGAGTACATCGTTTTGGTTGCAATTTTGTTGAAATTATTTGATTTTATTTGAACAAAGTTTTTGAAAAAAAAAAAGTAAAATACAATGTTGGAAATCTGTTAAACCTGTGAGTTGAATGTCTTTTGACCTTTTTTTGTGCAGAATCCTTCTAAGTACACCCTTCGGGGTTTGCCGGGGGGCTAAATCGGAGATGTGAGATGGGGATTAGGACAAGGATTTGGAAGGATCTACTTTTAATTTGTTTGCAGTGGAGTTTTTGTACCAATCTTTATACTTTTTCTCGGTGAGGTAAGAGAGCTTTTTTCTTTCATTCTATATCGGGGTTACAGGGCACTAGGAAAGGATTTTAAGCTTGTAAGGTGATGGTATTATATTCAATGATGTTGTAGTAAAAGGTTCTTTAAGACTTGTGAAAGCAGATATTTTTGACTTAATTTTTAAATCAAAAAGATAACAAACTCAAAATAAAGTTTTGTAAAAATTATGGAGGGGCTGGGGCTAGGATTCCACCAATTTTCACACTCATATGGTTCAGATATCAATTCTAAACAATAAAAGCTCAAATGATAAAGTTTTATTGACTCTAATTCATTGCCTAAGGTAGATTTCGAAAGTAATTGGTGTAAAACTAAAGCATGGGACATCAAAACATCTTAGCTAAGCATGACCCATCAATTGTAATCACAACCATTCAATGAAACTCATAAATCAATTGAATAACAGTACAAATAGTCGTAACAAGAATTGATATAATTAACACATTTGTGAAACTTGGCTTCCTCCGTCGCCCCAGAGGATGGGTTTAGCTTCTCATCATGGAAACACGCTCAAAAATTGATTTCATTGCTCTAAAGGTGCTTACAAGGATGTAAATATATGAAAACAGCAATTTGTAACGATTATAACTGTTGAAAATGCTACTGTTACAGAATGATATAAAGAAACTGTCGCTATTACTGTTCAGCTGTCGCTGTGAACTGTTGTTAAGCCTGAGAATAGTGACAGTTTTTAACGACTGTCTCTAACCGTCTGTTCTTCGGGTTCTTGATGATCACAGCAGCAGAAAAAAATACTCTCTGCAGCTCTTTGATTTCGCTCTGTGACGTTCCAAAATGCTCACCAACCCTCCTCCCTTGTTCTAGTACTTTTCAGCGTCTTATATAACCTATCATGCACGATAAATCTCCTCCATAACTCCATATAATCTTCCATTACTCGCCATTGAAAAAAAAATATTCTCGGGATATAATCTTCCTATTTTCTTCTCCTGCACGCGTCTTCCAGATGAAAACTCGCCTTATTTTTCTCTTACACGCTCCTGGTTGTTGCTCGAGTCAACATACATGCACACAACATGTTCAAATTGTCCAAAGCCCGTGAATATCTCTTCCGGTGGCCGTGCATCTCTGATTTCTTCTCTCGGATTATCCAGCCAAAATGGATCGAAAATAACACCTATACCATTCCTGTCTAGCCCATAGGAACAAACCCAATCAATCTCAGCCCTTTAGTCTCCCTAAAACATGCCCAAATCACAAACCCTAAAACTGCCAGTAGATGGTTGTATTTCCCGCCAAAACTCAGAAATTTGAATTGATGAAGATGGTGTGCCCCAATCCAAAACAGGGGCGCCTTTAGCAGCTGGGTGCCTGGGGTGCCCTTATCGAAAATGAGGGTGCCTTTATCACTTTTCTCCGGGATTCCAAAAAGCACTTTTCGATCAACTTTTTCCGCATAAGTGTATTCCTCCAAAAACACCTACACAAACATAAAAACACCATAATAAGTACAAAAATCGAGACTAACAATAGAGACACTGAGGACAATTCAGATACAAAAATGTGTCTATCAAATACCCCCAAACTTATTATTTGCTAGTCCTCGAGCAAATTTAATATAGAAAATAAAAATCTAACTCACTATGTGGCCCCAGTGACCGAGTTAATCTCGGGAAGGTTTACCAGAGGTGTACCCACAAAACCTTGACTTCTAATTGGTCACCAGTATCCAAAGAGCTATGAGGACATACATATTCTCAACTTATCCCCAAGTAACCAGAATGCCATAGAAATTAAAGGTGCCAGCTCTAAAGATGACTAAAGAAAAGGGGAGACACATCCGCAACACTGCTAGATAAAGAGATATCCGCTACACTGCTAGATAAACATTGTAAGATGCGTCTGCTGATTTACAGCTGGATAAGATTATGAGAGAGAAAAAGATGAGAGGGACATCTGCTACACAGCTGGACTAATTACGTGTGATGAGTTAAACCAGTGCTAGAAAGATCTTGTGCCAGATTGAAAGCGGACTAACAAAGCAACCAAATGTATCTTTTCTTCGACTCTCTCATAGTGCTTCAGTAGAAACAACGTCTTCGGCTTCAACTGTTGATGATAACTCTTGAACCTTGACAATTAACTCTTCTCTTCGATTCCTCACTTGAAACTTCCTTATAGATTTCTACTTCCCTATGGCCTTATTGAACAAAATTTAAACTTTCATTTTATTTTTATTTATTTTTTCATCATTTTTTTTTCTTCATTTTTTCATTTTTTTTTTCCATGTTGTAGAGTAATAACAAAACAAAAATTTACATGGCCATCACAGAAGGAATTTAACACTTGGATCTCCGCAACTTGTAATGTCTTGGTATCATGAACTTATATAGTTTGATTTTTCTTGCTCTTATAACTTCTTGTAACCCTTGATTTTGAATTCTGATTTTCTATTGTTGTTTCTAAACCTTAAACGTCTTCCACTTTCTTCATAGTTTTTGATGTCGCTCCGATTGTTTATGATGATAAGATTCTACTGAGAGAGTGTCGTAATCTATTAACTAAGACTACATTGTGAGGTTTCTTTGTCTTTCTGTCATTTCCTGACCTACTTGCCTTTCTATCATGGATGGTTAGGTCCATCACGGTTACCATCTAAAAGGAACAAGTTCTCTCATGAATTTCAAGGATCTCAATGTCTTTTTCTCTAATGTCTCAATAGGTTATTATCCCTAACATTCTAATTTCTAGCTTTTCGGTGATAAACAGTATGTAAACTTAGCTAACCGGATACCAAATGACGCTAGAAGTTTCTCCCTTACCCCCAAACTTAAATCTAACATTGTCCTCAATGTTCTAAAGATAAAATTAAAAACATGAACAAGGATAAATTGTTACCACTTGAGGGAAAAGAAATAAGGAAGGATATTACCGTATGCATGAGCGTGGGTGCCTTCCATAAAATTCTAAATTTGAAGTCTTTAGCTAGACATCAAATACCTTAAAAATATTGTCACCTTGCAAAGTTATATACCAATAGACGAAATATATGCGGGTCCTCAGAACCAAATAGAGCAGACACAAATGAAATACTACCATTTTGGAACAGAAAAATGAGCGGATGGAGCATAACTTGATCTGGGATTTTATCAAGGAAACTATATTTATCTGGGGTACCTCTTTGGGCTATATATAAGTGTCTAGGAAAACAGGTTCAACCGAATGACATGTCTCTAAGATCCGGGTTTCTTCATGGACAGTATCTGGAGGATCGGGTAGCATAGTTTGAAGATAATCAAGTAGTATCTTAGATGCACAAAGATCGAGTCCCAAGTTAGGGACTTCAATTAGGGATACATGATGATCACTAGAATCATCATTACCCCCAAACTTAGGGTGAACAATATCCTCAAATGGACCAAAATCTATGGGATGGATTCCAGGGTCCATAAAGTCAACACAATAACTAGCTTCCTTGGGAGACTGGTCATCCAAACGAACAACATCATCATATAAAGGATTATCAAAGAAAATCTCTAGCATTGGCTCATCAACTAATGTGTTCGTCATGGTTACCTCCTCCGAATCACTGAAAGGTTCATCAAATAATGGATTATCAAACATAGTGCAGGCTAAAGGATCAGGAACTAGAGTGTTAATCATGTTCACCACTTCTATATCATCTATCTCAGAAGACTTAATGACATTAAAGACATTTAGCTCAGTAGTCATGTTACCAAAAGATATGTTCATAAGTCTGGTTCTACAATTGATGACAGCATTAGATGTGGCTAAGAATGGGCGACCTAAAATCACCGGGATTTGAGCACTTGGGTCCTGAACAAGCTGGGTATCTAGTACAACAAAATCTACTGGGTACATCAACCTATCAACCTCAATAAGAACATCTTCTATGACACCACGAGGCACTTTGACAGACCTATCAGCTAATTGAAGTGTCATCTTGGTCGGTTTCAACTTACCAAGCCCCAACTGGGTGTACACATGATACGGAAGTAAGTTAACACTAGCTCCTAAGTCAAGCAATGCCTTATTGACCATGTGATTACCGATTGCACAAGATATGGTGGGACATCCAGGGTCTTTATACTTAGGGGGTGTTTGGTTCAGAAGAATTGAACTTACTTGACCATCTAAAAATGCTTTCTTATGGACATTAAGCTTACGCTTTCGTGTACAAAGATCTTTCAGGAACTTGGCATAAGCAGGAATTTGCCTAATTGCTTCTAATAATGGAATGTTGATGTTCACCTTCTTAAATATTTCCATTATCTCGTTGAAAATCACCTCCTTCTTTGTTGGGGATAACAACCGTGGATATGGGGCTCTAGGCACAAAGGTAGTCCTATCAGGAATTTCTTGGGAATCCTTAAGAATTGTTTCAGTTTCCTTAGCTACAGGTTCCTCTTGTGGAGTAGAAGGTGGAACTACAGTATGTCCACCAGGCATGGCTACCTTATTGTCTACTTTTTTACCGCTCCTAAGGGTTGTTATCACATTCACATGATTGTACGATTTCTCTCATTTGGGATTAGGATCAGTATGACTAGGAAACTTACCTTTTTCCCTCAAAGACTCATGTATCTGACTAATTTGGGTTTTCAACTCGGAAATATCCTGAGAGTTAGCATAGCCTATACTCTTACTTTCTTCTATCTCTTGCGCAACCATTTGGTTGATTTTTTCAGAGCTTTTAATAAACGAGGCGAGAGTCTCTTCTAAACTTGTGATCTTTTTATCCGAAAGGTTCTGAAACTGGGGTTGACCTGAAGAGTTCTTAGCATAACCAAAACCTGGGGAGGCTGAGAATTACTAGACTGACCTTGATTCTGACCCTTAGACCAAGAGAAATTAGGATGGTTTCCCCAACCAGGGTTGTATGTCTCTGAGTATGGGTCAAAATTCTGATTGTTTTCAAACCTAGCATTTTTATAAACAACATGGGCTTGCTCTTCACTAACGTCACCTTCCCAAAACGAGCTATTGGGTTCTATTCCACAACTAGATACTTGAGAGGCTCTAACTCTATCATTAGGTTCAACAAGGGACCTATTTTTAGACTGACCCATTTCCAAAGCTTCTAACCTTCTAGACAAATAAGCGAACTTAGCATCCGACCCAAAGCTTGTACCGACCGCATTGGTGATATTTCTATTGACCAAGAGTCTTTTAGGGGGTTCAACACAAGACTCCCACTGTTGGGAATTTTCAGCTACATCTTCTAAGAAGGAAAATGCATCATCAGCACTTTTACTCGTGAATAAACCAGCGCACATAGACTCCACCATGGATTTGGTCAAATAGTCTCGACCTTCATATAGAATTTCAACCAGTTTCATTTTTTCGAACCCATGGTGAGGACATTGCCACAAAAGATCATTAAATCTCTCTAAAAACCTATAAAGGGATTCTCCTTCTTGTTCCATACTGGAACTAATTTTCTTCCTAAAAGATGCGGTTCTATGCTTAGGGAAAAACTTTAAGTAGAAAATAACATTAAGTTGGTCCCATGTTTCTATAGACCCAGACGGTAGATTATTCAGCCATGACTTGGCTTTATCTCTTAAGGAAAATGGAAACATCCTAAGTTTCAAGACTTCATCATTAAGATCCTTAATCTTAATTGTTCCACAAATTTCTTCAAAGTCCCTAATGTGAAAGTAAGGGTTTTCATAATATTTTCCTAAGAATATAGGGATCATCTGAAGAATACCAGGATTCAACTCATAAGTAGCCGTAGAGGCTGGAAATTTAATGCACGAAGCTCGGTTAGGTACATATGGGATTTCAAAGTAGCCATTGCTGGTACAACTGAAGTACTAGGGGTACTTTCTTCACGAAGAGACAAATTCTCAAAACTGAAGTTTCCAAAAACGGGACTCTCAAAAGAAGAGTCTCCGAGCTCCCCGCCTTCAAAAGAAAAACTACTAGGTTTGTCACTAATGAAATGACCTAGAGTGTTTCTTTTCCAAGCCTGTTCTCTAATTACCTCGGGCATACACTAGTAAAAAACAAAAGAAAAAAAAAAGAAAAATCCTATAAGGAAGCGAAGTTCTATGCAAACACAAACAAGGCTGACTCCACCAAAACAAACCTAGAGATTTCTAGCAAACAAAAATCATGATGGCTCCACTTAGATTATTTTCTAGACCAGCTTCTAATCCTTCGAAAGGGAATTCGTTACAATCTGAGCAAACCCCTCTGGAATCAATCCGAGTTTAGGTAAGTTGAATAGAGGCGAGGGAAGATGCGTGGAGCTTTGATACCCAAGGCCTCACCGCATTACAAGGCGGCGCAGTCACGCATTCAACTCACAGAAACCATAATGAACTTCGAAGTATGCTTAAAGAGTAACAAATATTTTTCGAATGACTTTCCTAGTAAGCTCGTTACCCTATCTGTCTCGTTCTATTCCAAATTTTAAGCTTAGGTTCGCATTTGGTATCATTTTCCTAAGGAGGGCGAGAAGGGAACGATGATGAAATTCGAACCCTTATCTTGTATGGCCAGTCCTTGCCCTTTACTAGGAATTTAAAACTGCCGTATTCAAGTCCTCAACATATATGCACACGAAGGAATACAGTAACTTATTGACAGGGGATTCGCGAGTGTTTCGACAAACTTAGCTCCCATTCCAGATGGGGGATGAACCGTTGAAGTCGACTCGGGCCACGACTCCTATGTCATGTACGAACCCGAGGGGCCGAGGTGATATCGTAATCACCGTCCTTCTCTGCAAACAATTTAATATTTAATACTACCGTTCCGTAGGGTTTAAAAAATAAAAGAAGATCCAAATGTCCAAGTCCAATGTCCAAAAAGTAAAGTGCAAAAATAAAAAGAAAATTACAAAAATCGAGAAATCCTAATACAATCTAAAAAAAAAAAAAACTCTTTTTTTTCTCTCTCTTTTTTTTATAAAAAAAATCTTGTTCTTTCGCTCCTTTCTCTTTGCCTTTTACTCCAAGTCTTTAAGTATTCACCAAAAGCTTTGGCACAATTTTCTTTCGCTCCAAATTCCAAATTCTGTAAGGAAAAGACAAAAAACCAAAAAACGTAAAGAATAACAAATAAAATAAAAACAAATAAAAACCTAAAAAAAAAATCTAAAAAACTCTAGCCTAAAGAATAACAAATAAAATAAAAACAAATAAAAACCAAAAAACGTAAAGAATAACAAATAAAATAAAAACAAATAAAAACCTAAAAAAAAAATCTAAAAACTCTAGCCTAAAGACAAGTCCGTGTCGACGACACCAAAATTGATGGTATTATATTCAATGATGTTGTAGTAAAAGGTTCTTTAAGACTTGTGAAAGCATATTTTTTTGACTTAATTTTTAAAGCAAAAAGAAAACAAACTCAAAATAAAGTTTTGTAAAAATTATGGAGAGGCTGGGGCTAGGATTCCACCAATTTTCACACTCATATGGTTCAGATATCAATTCTAAACAATAAAAGCTCAAATGATAAAGTTTTATTGACTCTAATTCACTGCCTAAGGTAGATTTCGAAAGTAATGGGTGTAAAACTAAAGCATGGGACATCAAAACATCTTAGCCAAGCATGACCCATCATTTGTAATCACAAACTTTCAATGAAACTCATAAATCAATTGAATAACAGTGCAAATAGTCGTAACAAGAATTGATATAATTACCACATTTGTGAAACTTGGATTCCTCCATCGCCCCATAGGATGGGTTTAGCTTCTCATCATGGAAACACGCTCAAAAATTGATTTCATTGTTTTAAAGGTGCTTACAAGGATGAAAATATATGAAAACAGCAATTTGTAATGATTATAACTGTTGCAAATGCTACTATTACAGAACGGTATAAAGAAATTGTCGTTATTACTGTTCAGCTGTCGTTGTGAACTGTTGCTAAGCCTGAGAATAGTGACAGTTTTTAACGACTGTCTCTAACCGTCTATTCTTCGTGTTCTTGATGATCACAGCAACAGAAAGAAAATACTCTCTGCAGCTCTTTGATTTCGCTATGTGACGTTCCAAACTGCTCACCAACCCTCCTCCCCTGTTCTAGTACTTTTCAGCGTCTTATATAACCTATCATGCACGATAAATCTCCTCCATAACTCCATATAATCTTCCATTACTCTCCATTGAAGAAAAATATTCTCGGGATATAATCTTCCCATTTTCTTCTCCTGCACGCATCTGCCAGATGAAAACTCGCCTTATTTTTCTCTTACACGCTCCTGGTTGTTGCTCGAGTCAACATACATGCACACAACATGTTCAAATTGTCCAAAACCCGTGAATATCTCTTCCGATGGCCGTGCATCTATGATTTCTTCTCTCGGATTATCCAGCTAAAATGGATCGAAAATAACACCTATACCATTCCTGTCTAGCCCATAGGAACAAACCCAATCAATCTCAGCCCTTTAGTCTCCCTAAAACATGCCCAAATCACAAACCCTAAAACTGCCAGTAGATGGTTGTATTTCCTGCCAAAACTCATAAATTTGAATTGATGAAGATGGTGTGCCCCGATCCAAAACAGGGGCGCCTTTAGCAGCTGGGTGCCTGGGGTGCCCTTATCCAAAATGAGGGTGCTTTTATCACTTTTCTCCAGGGTTCCAAAAAGCACTTTTCGAGCAACTTTTTCCGCATAAGTGTATTCCTCCAAAAACACCTACACAAACATAAAAACACCATAATAAGTACAAAAATCGAGACTAACAATAAAGACACTGAGGACAATTCAGACACAAAAATGTGTCTATCATAAGGGTCTTTAAGTTTTGGATCTGATGAATCTTTTGTTTCCTAAATCTTTGTTTTCTTTCTTTCCTTTGTCCGCCTAAAAATTGTTTTCTTATTTTGTTTTCAAAACCCTTCTTAGTTAAAGAAGTGATCTTCGTTTTCAAAAAAATTGGTTTTCTAAAACATATGTATTTTAAAAACTCATTTTTAATTTCCTCAAAGGTGTTAGGTTTATTTTCAAACCTTCTTGTTTTCTTCCTTTGTTTTTCAAATCGGATTTTCTTCAAGTATTTTCACAAAATATAATCTTTCCTTCTTTACCATGTAGCATCTTTCCGCTATGGTGTTTGGTTTGTTTCTAATCTTATGTTGACCTCTCAATCCCCTGAAAGAGAGATCTGTTTTGCCTTGTGATTGTCGACGCCTATAATGCTACTTATTTCATTCTTTGGGATCTTAATTTCAAGTTAAATAGTTGTTCTAGAATCTCTTAAGTGAAATTCATGTTTTAATCTTTTTATAATGTTTCTTTCCCTAATCGCGTCTCCAAAGTGAAGCCCCCAGGTAAACCCTTTCTAACCCTCTTTGATTTTTCTCTTAATATTTTTTTTGCGCTCTTTTGTTCTCTGATTTCCAGATTTGCACTTTAGTTTCCCTAAATCATTGAGTCAACTCACTATGTGGTAGATTTATTCTACAGAGTTAATTCACTGACCTAGTTGCTAAACCTTTACCTTTCAACAGGAAAAACGAAACCCCCTCTATACTTCCTTGAAACAAATCTTTCTCTTGTTCCTAACCTTTCACTGTCCTGGTCTTATGACCTTGATTTAAAAACTGTTCGTTTCCGTAACTTGAAAAAGTCACAGGTTGGCCGATTCTCTGCTGAGAAAATTATCTTGTTCTTTCTTTGCTTAATTTTTCTTTCTTGGGGACCTCTTCGGAGGGCACGAGATCAATATGGGTGCATCATTTTCTCTTTGAAATATGTTGTTCTCACTATTTTGATAGATCTATCACTTGGGTTGGATCTTGCGGTAGATGAAATAAAAGGAAGCACAGTAGGAGGCGAAAAAACCTCTTATCGGACGATTAATGTTATTTACCTTTTAATCAATGTAATCTTCGGATTTAGTTTCTGTAAGAAATATTGTTCTCGATTTGCAATCGAGTATTTTGAACTTCTTGTTATTCGGTATTCCAATGTTTGTATGCCTTTTAGTCAAAGGCAAATGTATCCATGTAACTGTTGGTTTAATTGATGTATAACTTAGGGCTTTCCAAGAAAAAGAAAAAAAAAAGGTGGATTATGAATTAAAAAAATAATTAGATAAGGGGTGACCCTGATTTGATATTTGGATCCAGTTTTTGTCCTTTTCCTCTATCCCCCAATTAGTTTTAGTATACCCCAATCACGCGTTCATTTTTTTTCGGAAATTTACCACGTCGAAATTAAGAAAATCCGGTTGGCGCTAGTATTATGTGGCCTGGCCGACTCCGGATCGTCTACACCTTTGCGTCTGCTAATAAATGGACACCACGTGTTTACTTTTTAACATATCAAAATCAAGAGTATATTAATTTTTATTTATTTTTTGAAAAAAAGAAGTATATTAAAGTTGTTAAAATTAAATATTTTCAAGGAGATAAATGGAAAACTTTATCGGTAAACTAATTTCTGTTTTTGGACATTATACTATTTTTTTCTTTTTTCCACGAGCCAAGAATTTCTGGTTTCGAAATTATTGTTCATCTTAATGCATGTTTTTAAACCTTCAACTTCCGGAATAATGGGTTGCTCCTCCATCATTATCTTATTTTTTGTTGATTCCTTGCCTTTGATAGAGAAGCTACTGGGTTGTTAAAATTGGGAAGCATGGCAAACTCTTTTGCTTCCCATAAGGAATGGAATTATACAACACCAACATCACCATAACTTGTGAATCTTTGTTCTCCATGGATCCAAGACTGCTATGAGTTTCTAGGTTTTCATGATGATGATTTAAAACAACAACAACTGCAACAGATCTCTCCCCAAGAATTAAAAATGTTCAAGTGCGACATACTTAAGGAGTCTATAGTATACCCAATGATCTCAAGATATAGCGTTTGGCCATATCTAGTGTAGAAAATGTGATATCAAAGACTTAATGAAAGAGCACATAACTAAACTCGAAAATACTTCTCTTAATTGGTGTATTTCAAACTCATGGCTCAACAACCTATTTA
Source organism: Papaver bracteatum (assembly GCA_023529315.1). Taxonomy (NCBI): domain Eukaryota; kingdom Viridiplantae; phylum Streptophyta; class Magnoliopsida; order Ranunculales; family Papaveraceae; genus Papaver; species Papaver bracteatum. The sequence goes on along the minus strand of JAJJWX010000301.1, from coordinate 71,231 downwards.
TATGTTTACAAACTTGACTCTCAAGTAATAAAAACTTTCCTAACATAATCAAACTCTAACAAAGACTCTTCTAGAAAACTCTCACGTAAAGAACTTCTAAAACAAGTAAAACTTGCAGCCAAAGTTTACTTCATAAACACCCTACCACCGTGTCAACAATACTTGTTGATCCATTCTCGTCGTGTCAACTATACCAGTTGATCCAACCATACTACGTCAACTTTCATAGTTGATCCATACTGCTTTCTTCAAACTGTATCAATAGAACTTGTTGATCCCTTCTATCTTCTTCATAATATCTTGGTTTATTCTTCAATATCCTCCCTTAAACCTAGATACTCTTTGCTAATCATTCCCAATTTTCCACGCAAGTAAATAAAAGTGTTAGACTTCAAAGACTTGGTGAAAATATCAGCCACTTGCTCCTTACTTTCACAATACTCCGTAACTATTTCCTTCTTACTTACAAGCTCTCTGATATAATGAAACTTAATATCAATGTTCTTACTCTTTCCATGAAGCACTGGATTCTTAGTAAGTGAAATTGTAGACTTGTAATTATAAAATATTGTTGTAGGTGTCTTCTATTCTTGAAACAAAGACTTCAGCATCATTCTCAACCACACAGCTTGTGTAGCACAATTGCTAGCAATTATATATTCAGCTTTTGTTGTAGATAAAGAAACTACATGCTTCTTCTTTGATGACCAAGAAAAAAAATCATGTTCCTAACTGAAATCCATAACCTGATATGCTCTTTCTTCCTTCTGTATCTCCAGCCCAATCACTGTCAGTGAAACCAACTAATTTTGGATCTTCTGAAACAGTATAAAAAATTACCATGCTAGTTGTACCTTTAACATATTTTAGAATACGTTTTGCATCTTGTAAATGTGATTGTCTAGGAGATTTCATATACCTACTAACAAAACCAACTGCATACATGATATCAGGTTTTGTAGCATTCAAATATCTCAAACATCCAACAAGACCCTTAAAGTTTGTTGAATTCACAAGCTCTCCTGACCCTTCTTTTGTCAACTTCAATCTCTCACTTGTGTTAAAATTGGATTACAATTATCCATCTTGAAACGCTTTAATATTCCTTCTGCATACCTCTGTTGATTAATAAAAATCCCTCTTTCAGTTTGTTGTACTTTAATACCAAGAAAATATGACATTAAACCAAGATTTTTCATCTCAAACTCCTTCACCATATTCTCCCTGAATTCCTTGAACATCTGAGAACTATTTCCAGTAAAAATAAGATCATCCACATACAAACATACTATGATATGATTTCCAAGAGTATCAGCTTTCAAATATAAACTATGCTCATGTGGACATCTTGTAAACCCTTTCTTAATAAAATAAGAATCTATTCTTGTATACCAAGCACGAGGTGCTTGTTTCAAACCATTCAAAGATTTTTTTTAGATTGTATACCTCATTCTCCTTCCCCTCCATAATATAACCATCTGGTTGTTCAACATAAACTTTTTTTCCAATACTTCATTCAAGAATGCTTACTTCACATGTATCTGAAAAATCTTCCAATATTTTTGTGCAGCTAAAGAAATTATCATTCTTACTGTATCAAGTTTTCCAACTGATGCAAATACTTTTGAGTAACCTACTACTTTCTTTTGTCTATATCCATTAGCAACTAACCTTGTTTTCAATCTATCTACTTCACCATTTGACTTGTATTTTATTTTGTAAACCCACTTAACACCAATAGGTTTCTTACCTGGTGGAAGTGTAGTAATTTCCCAAGTGTTGTTCTTCTCAATTGACTTTAATTCTTCATTCATAGCTTGAATCCAACCTTGTTCTTTAGAAGCTTCTTCATAAGCTACAGGATCACAATCTCCAAATAATACAAAGTTCACCACATCATCATCATCATTATCCTTTGATAAAACATAATCATTCAACCTAGCAGGTATGATATACTTTCTTCTTGGTCTTGTACGTATTTTCTTGTTTTGGTATTGCTTCTGTTCTTGCTTCTTCATGATGTTCTTCAACATTGTCCTGGGTTCGCACTTCTTCTTAAAATACAATTGGAACTGTTCTGACATCAGTAAATGGATCAACATTTCTTATTCATCCAGTTTGTGGATAAACATTCCTTGTTGACCCAGAATGTGGATCAACATTGTTTGTTGACCCAGAATTCCAATTCCATTGTGAATCTTTATCAGATATTTCATATCTACTTGTGATTATCTTACAAGTTACTGGATTGAACAACTTGTACCGTTTAGTTACTGAGCTGTAACCAAGAAGGATACGCTTCTCAATTTTATCATCCAACTTCTTTATAAGTTTTTAGGTACATGAGCATATGCAATACACCCAAAAATTCTCAGATATCTTACACTTGGTATTACACCTCTCCAAGCTTTTTCTGGTATTATATTATTCAAACTATTTGTAGGACATTTGTTAAGTAAGTACACAGTTGTATCTACTGCATAACCCCAGAAACTCTTTGGTAAATCTTTTGTTCTTCTTATAGTTCTTGCCATCTCCATTATTGTTCCATTCTTTCTCTCAGCATCGCCATTCTTTTTGGTATATATCTAGCTGTTAACTGACGTAAAATACCATGTTCTTCCATGAAATTATCAACAACATTATACTCAGTTCCCCTATCAGTTCTTAATTAATATCTTGATACTCTTACCAATTTGTTTCTCATCATAAGCTTTAAAACTTCTAAAAGCTTGAAAAGCATCACTCTTCTGTTTAAGTAGATATACCCATGATTTTCTATTAAATCATCAATGAAAGTCATAAAGTAATTGTTACCTCCATGTGAAGTTACTTCAATAGGACCACATAAGTCACTATGAACAATCTCCAGCTGTTGTTCTGGTCTTCTTGCCTTATTTACTGGGAATGGATCTCTGTGCTGCTTGCCAAAGATGCAATTCTCACATCTTGATTCGGGAAGCTCAATAAAAGGTAAACCGTATACCATCGCTTTCTTTGCTAATACTTGTAAACTATTAAAGTTCACATGTCCCATTCTGTGATACCCGGAAAGTTTGGATTCGGACTTTAACCCGTACCCGTACCCAACCCATAAATATGGGGTGTAGCAAATGTGCATTGTGGGGTGTACATATCTTTGCTCTTTTGATACAAGTAGTTGTGTGATTTGGTGTGCAAATAACCAATTGGTTAATATATGGAATGATATGGTCATTATCTAGTAGTGCACGTGATTTCCTCTTGATAATACGTGTGAGAAGAAGAATAAGTCTTCCTCTATCTTTGGATTTACTTTTAGGGATATTATTATATATATTGTGTTGTCATTTTCTAGAACCCTATAAGAAAACCTAGACATCATTATATATATTCTTTCCTCTTTCATCTCTGCCGCTTTACAACAAAAATAAAAAATAAATAAAAATTACTGCTTCACCTGTTTGGATTGCGCGTTGCTTGGGTTGCTATTGCTAGGATTTGAGATTTTTTTCTTGGATTTGCGAAACAGGTAGGGGTTTCTCGTAATATTAAAACTAAACTATTTAGTATGATTTATCCGTATCATTTATGTCTGTTAAAAATATCTGGTCTTTCTGAATCATATTTTGTGTTCATCATCAGTCTAAATCCTATCACACAGAAGCCAATTGATTTCTTATTTTCTTTTAAAGATGTAGCCGTCACCTAGTATGTCTTGGCTTACGTTCGTAGCCAAAGTTGTTTGTTTCTTTTTTCCTATCAGTATTTTATTGATTCAAACCTTAAAAATTTTAATTACTTTGTCCACCTGTTTACAAAGGAAACCATTTCTTCCACTTTGACTAGTCAAAATGTCACTTTCAGTACTTTTGTTTATTTAGTTTCTTTTTGTCCTTTAGCTTTTGTTTCCTGCACCTACTCAGCTAGTTTAATCTTCACTGATTCCTTTCAAAACCAAAAAAAAAAAAAGACGACGTTTTTCAAATGAAAAAAAAAACAACAGAAGATTAACAATAATTTACTTGGAGTTTGTCTCCCATGATGATGAGACATTACCGACTTCACTGTTTTGCTAAAAAATCTCACCGTCTCCCTAGCTCGTACTTTAATTTAGTTAACCTCGTGACACTCAGTTTTCTTTTCTGCTTTTAATATCAAATGTAAAAAGTGTTTGCAGCAACTCCCTTTTTGGCTACACCTTCTTATATTTAATGAACTACTACCAGTCCCTTTTAAAAGAATCCTATTATTGGGGCTACAAACTGATGTGTTTTTGGGGTCTATATTGGGTCAAGAAATAACAATCCATACCACCCCTTATCCATCATTTTTTGTAATGTCTAATCTACCCTTAATTTGATTAGTGCTAATTAACTTTATTAATCTAACTAATCAGTATTAGTGAATCAATTAGACTAATCAAAATCTTAATCTTTTGCAAATCAAAACTTGATTTTTTTGAGTTTTGAAGAAGGAAAAATAGTGATTTTGGTGAATTGTTTTTGAATTTTATTGAAGAAAAATGATGAAACCATTCATCACAAAACTCAAGATAACCTTATAATCAACTCCCAACATCAATTTCATCAAATTCAAATCCGTCAAAAATCTGGAATTTGATTCTGTTACGGCCGGGAAATTTTGTCGACCCAGCCGTAATTAAGCAATTACGGTTTGGATTTGATGAATTCCCAGCATTAAACACAAATAACGGATGGGAAGTTAATAACTTCTAGCCGTCACTCAACGAGAATTTCCTGAATCTGTTTTACGGCTGGGAATTCTTATATTTCCTGTCCGTAATTGAGTCTGTAGGCTGAGAAATTTTGATTTTCAACATGAATACATACTACGATTGAAAATTAGTAATACTTTAATTAATTAGGCCACAATAAAACCCATTACATACTTAATAGATTCCCGTTACAAAGTTGGTTTTAATAACACCCCTTTCGATGTATTAAGAAGTCTTTGATGATGGAGAATCGAGCTTCCAAGTTGAAATCATAACCTTTCCATTTTCTCCATTCCTTCTTAGCTTGAGCTGCGACTTCTCTATCAGTCTCGCCTCTAAGTCAAAGTTGGTTACACATACGACATAAAGCCATATATTCTTTCACTTTTTTTGCGTATGTCTGAAAATCGAAGATACAATTCAACCCCATCGCGGTTGTTAGTGTTACCTGTTTCACTACAAAAATTCTCAAAAATATTACTTCAATACGATTGACTTGTTAAACCACCTTTCCTTCGTTCTTCTCCTCTCTTTGGATAGCATAATACAAATTTTTTTCAAAGAGATAAGTCTTCTTCCAAAGTAAAGTTGGGTTTATCCTTTGAGTACATTGCATTGAGTTTGTAGGAGTTTTAGTGGAGACTATTAGTGTAGAAGGTGTGAATTTGATTTGGAATGGGTGGTTATACGGAGATGGAAGTTATTTAAAGTTTAAATAAGTGGTTGAACAACTAGAACCTTCTATAGATCAGTCTTCAAACGGATCTATTTTTCAAAATTCAAAAAAGTAGCCGATATGATGTGGTATTCATAATTATAGCTATTTATGGCTTGGAAATAGCAGGGGATACCCAGCCGTTATTCTGTATAAACTTGCAGGATTTGTGGTGTGTCATATTTACGGCTCGATAATTCAAGCCGTAATAAATAGTTGTCATTTTTTGTCAGTTTTACGGCCCGGATGTATAAGAATTTCCAAGCCGTAAAGAAGAGATGCAAATTTATGTCAGTTTTACGGCTCGGAGTGCCAACCGCAAAAAAATACACGGCTTGGAAACGTAGCCGTAACCTAGTTTCAGTTAATTTTTGAGTATCCAGTGAAACTTACGGCCAGGTATTTCCTGACCGTAAATTAGTTACTATTAAGTTTCCTATACGTTTTTCTAAAACAACCGGGACTTTCCAACTGTAATCCTGTGAAATTATATTTGACAAGGATTATGTGCACTTGCGGCTAGGTTATGTGAAGGATCGACCTATCCGAAAGTGCACAAAAACTTAGTGAATTTTGATTATTTCCTCAGTTTACTTAGATTAGACAATTGGAAAGACTAACATTCATTAATAAATGCAAATTTTTAAAAGTTTTTCCATCCAAATCCATAACCAAACACAAAAACAGTAAATAGACAAAGTCTTAGATAATAAAAGATCCATGAAGTAATATAATAAAAAGTAAATAGTCATTCACTTTCACTTGATCCCTCCTCCGACGTGCTTTCCAAAAAGGCATCCAAATCGTCACTTGCCTGAGGTTCCACAACTTGTTCTATAACTCTAGATTTTTTATCTCGATCGTTGCCACCTTGAGTTGGAGCCTTTCTACCTCCACCACGTACACCTCGAGCACTTGTTCCAACACGGCTAACTTTTTCACTTGGTCCAGTACCTCGACCACTTAGATCACTTGTTCCACCTTTTGCACCTCGACCACCTCGAGCACTCGTTCCACCTTTTTCACCTCTACCACCTCGGTCGGCTTCTCGTTGCTTAGATTGAACTTGGTCAGGGGGGAGTGTCTGAGTCGTCGCTAGGAGAAGGAGACATATCCCTTTTAGATCTCCTTGGTGCTTCAACAGGATATAAACCTCCTTTCTCAGGGAGTATTATGCCTCTAACTCGATTCCGCATTAATCTGAGTTCAACTACCATTAAATCCTGGCCCAAATCAATCATACAGCTGATGTCATTGTCCACCCAATTAACTCGGTCGACCTATTTTTTCATATCAAACACACATACTCCCATTATTCATAGATAATTAAAAAAAAAACATCATATACAAACATAATTAGTAGTATAGTACCACCATCTTCTGCCAATCATGTTCTTCACTCTTTGGTGTATTTGAACTATCTTTCTCCGCATTCCTGTAATGTCTCCACGCCTCCGGATCCAAATTTTCCACAAAAGTATGAGCCCACTATCCATACTATTCCATGTAATTTGCATCCGCTTGAGAAGTACCATGTTCTTCTTCAAGGAGTCTTCTACTCATTTGGTTTACTTCTTAGGAACGAGCATTCCAATGGGCAATCGCATGTGCATTTTCATAGTTCAATTTAACCTGTTTGTCCTTAAATTGGGAGGTGGCTACGCTCAGTATAAAATGAGTCTCTTCAGGCATAATTTTCTAGACAATACCGATTTGGCGGAGCGTTCTACGAGAATCTAAAATGACGAACCCGGTTGCATGAAACAAAGGTCCCGTATAGGTTGCCATATCAGAAAATACTCTATCATCAACTTCCTCTTCACCATCCTCATCAAGTTTCAAATATGGATCAAACACCACATCTTCAATTGTCAAAGCATCCAATTTTTCCTCATGTCGACCATTTCCGTTTCTTTAGCCTTGTGTTGGGTCCCTCCAAAAGGGTATCTCCCTCCTATAGGTTTATCTAGAGGCCAATATGTATTTCGAGTAGGCCTCAAGCTTTTAAAATGGTCGTAAGCCCATGACTATGACAAAAAATATTTTTTTTTATTTATAAATAAGTTATTACACACAAATCAGTATATAAAAGTAAAACAAATAAATAATTTTGTTATATTAAAACAAAAAGATACCTGGATAAGAGCAACACATCCCGTAATTTGTGTTTCGTTCTATCTAGATGCTTTGCAAAGATATTCCAACACATCAATAAGGAGGGCGGTGGCCCACGAGTACCTAGGTACCTCGTTTGTTTCCTTATCGAGACCGAGAGTCTTCAACCACTGCAAGTAACATGCATTTACCTTATTGCCTGAGAAATTGGGGAAAAGGACGGTCCCAAGAGCATGCAACAAGTAAGCTATAGCCGTATGTCTATCTCTTTCTGCGTCCATCACCACCAATCCCATATCAATCTTGCGTTTAGAATCCCTAAAATTATCCCTCCGACGACCCAAATTAATCTTCCTTGACATATTAACTTCTTCACCAATTTCGCCCGGTGCACTAAATTTCCTTTTAGATCTAGGAGGTGCTCCAGATCCTATCTCAAACTCTTCTTCTGCTTCATATTTACCCCACCCAATACAGTTCTTCGCCAAGGCACAAAGCTCATCAAAAGGCATGGAATTGTTGAAACCCTCAAACACTGACTTTCCTTACAAAGCTAGACCAGTGATTTGCTTTGCGTCATCCGGAGTGATTGTCATATAGCCGAATGGGAGGTGAAAAGTCATGGTTTCGGTCCAAAATCTTTTTGTAAAACCAAAAATTGTGACAACATCATAAATATCTTCTTCAAAGCATCGATTCCAGACCATAACCCCGAAGCTTTGACCAAAACTTGCACATCTAGATGCTCATCGTCCAACGGCCAAAACTTAGCTTGTTGGAGCTTTAGTTTTGGGACATCTTTATCCGGAAACTACCAAAAAAAATGGTTGTAGAAATAATAATCCATAACAAAATGAATATAACATATATGTAATTTTATTTATTACCTTTGTGCCACAAACCTGAGCAGCCCATGAAGAAGTATAGCCAATCAAGATGGAACGATCTCTTGGCTCACGCCAAGGTATCCCATTCCTCTTGGGAGGTAAAGGCTCCATAGAATCAATTACTTCTCTTGGAGTTGTCTTAGGTTTATACTTCTTCTTTCCCTCCTTATTGTCCTCTATTCCCTCCTCGACTATGGATTTAACTTTATCAATAGCAGCAACACTAGAATTGCCAACTTCATTTCCTCCGGTAACAACAGGTACACCTTCATTTCCACCACCATTAGAAGTGCCAACAACTTCAGTTCCCTCAGTAACAACAACGTCAGTTCCTCCAGCAACTCCAACTTCAGTTCCTCTAGTGACTCCAACTCCATCTCCACCACCTTCCTTTTCTCCAGCAGTCACAACTCCGATTGCTTTCCTTACGTTTGCACCCAATAGTTTTGCGTGACGAGGTTGCGAAGTGGGGTCACAAGAAGGTGTTACTTATTGGGATCTTTTATTCTTATTCTTCTTTTGACCTCTGTTCCAAGAAAAACAAGGAAAAAAATAAAAATTAGATAACAAATACGTCTGGGAAAATTTGACAGAACCAAACCGTAACACCTCATACGACTAGGAAAATTGAATAGTCCAAGCCGCAAAAGTAACTACGGATGGGATAATTGTAATATACTCAGCCGAAAACCAAAACACGGATGGGAACTTCGTAATCGAACAATCCGACAAAAAATTACAGATAGGAAAACCTACATGTATGTATATTGCTAGTTCACAGTATAACACAGGGCGTCATACAGCTAGGAAACTCCAAGACGTAATGTGAAAATGTCTAGGAAACTGATATTACAGTCAGGAAATATCACTATAGTTGGGAAAACAGAGACGTAGCAATACAACAGCTAAAAAAATATGAACACAGGAGAATATACGGATAGGATATTCCTAGCCGTATACTACTGGTTACGGATAGGAATGCTCCATATCGTACAAGTCGATTCAGTTACGGCTGGGAGTTCTTATATATTCCAACCTTGTAATTTGTAAACGGCTGGGAAATCGACAATTCCCAACCGTTATACCTATTTACGGCTGGGAATACAAGAACTACCAGACGTAAACATTTTCAGAAACCGTTTTTTCTGACCTATAATTTTCGAAACCAACTGATTAATCAACAAAACGCTTAAATAAATACTGAGTTTTTGAATTCATACCTTATTGTTATCATGTCATGTGACTCGGCGGCTTCTAGAACTCCTTCATTCACTTCCTCTTGATATGCAGTTTCATCTTCAGTTGATGAAGTTATTTTCTATGCTTCAGTAGGAGGTTCATTCAACGAAGATTGACCTAGATTTTCCTTAGGTTTCATGGTTTTATAGAATGTGGTTAATCGACGACGATTTTTTTTTTTAATTGACGATTAATCGTTGACCAATTTTGAATGGAAGAAGAAAAGAAGAAGAAGGGAAGAAGAAAAAGAGAAGGAATGATGAATAAGAAGACAGGGGGCGGGTTTTTTTCTTTTAACGTTTCATCCGATTTTTTCAGTTTTTTTATTTTATTAGATTAGGTAGTTAATGAGAGGGTGTAAGGGAAATAACTTAAAATTATGGATGGTATTTTAGAACTTTTACACATACATGATCCACTTAATAAATTAGCCCCCCAAAACACTCCCCCTAGAGCCCCAATAATAGGATTCTTTTTAAATGGGTATCAAATGAGAACGGTATTCATTTCCCCCCTCTGTTAATCAGTGGTCGTCAATTCCTTCTACTTTCTTTTTGTTTTCGTGGGCTGGTGTTACCCAATGATTTTAAATCATTTCTATATGAGTCAGTCTTTCGACACATAGCTATTTTCATATTTCCTCTTGAGCTGTGGTTGCTCACACCCCCTCTTTTCCTCCCTTCCCATAGAGTTTGAGGAACATTTAACGCAGTAAGCAGACTTGAAATCTTACGGCATAGTGCTCAGATGTTAGTATTCTCGTAAGACACTACTGTATGATATCACATGGATATTGTGTATTTTTATATTGGTTACCATTTATGGTTTTCTGTTTAATTATTTTATTAAGAGACATCGTTTCATTTTGGTAGTTTTTAAACAATTATTTCACTCTATGACTTTTGGCATATCTTTAATAAATACTATCATTTGGAACCTCTTTTATTGGAATTAAATTTGGAAAGACATTTAGTTATGCCGTCTTTATTCATTTTATACTTATATTGTGTTTTTATTATTATTATTCTCTCAAAATAAATATATTTGTAGCATGTTCCATAGTCACGACTCAAGAATCCGGTATTGCTAGTTGGGTTGGACTCGACCCATTGGGTCGAATCTGGCTCAATAGAAGCCCGATTTTTTGCGGCCATGATACATTCTCTTACGCCACAACCAAGAATCACTATGCACACTACTACTGTAACAACTTTCCTTTGTTGAATATTCAAAGGAAATAATCTATTTTTAGTCATCTGTAATTTTTCTATCAACCTTCTTCTTTTGTCTCTGATGAAGCAAAAACGATTATAAATATTCATAGAGTATCCTATTTCAGTAAATTGACCCATGCTCAGTAAATTTTGATGTAAACCTTGTACATAAAACACATCCATGATGTATGCCTTTGAACCATTCTTAAGAACAATTCCTATTATTCCTTTTCCCATAACTGGAATTGTAGAACAATTACCAAACTTCACAGTTGATCTTATAGATTCATCAAGCTTATCAAATAAGTCTTTTCTTAACCACACATATGATTGCTACAACCAGTATCTAAGTACCACTTAAGTTGAGGTTGTTCTTCTGCTATATGACATGCAAGTAGCATGTTTTCATCCTTTTTTTCTTCTTCTTCTTCTTCTTCTTCTTAACTTTTTGCAATATTAGATTTGAAGGTTTCCTTGTAGTCGTTAGCTGTTGTATTTCTATGCTTTTTACACTCAACAGAGAAGTGTCCAAAATCTCTACAGTTAAAACATTGAATCTTTGATCTATCAACTTGTTTTCTTCCTTGAAAAATTCCAGTATTAGATCTCCCTCCATTGTTGTATCTTCTCTGAAAACCTCCAGCAGTAGATTTTCCTTGATTTTTTCTCCAGCTTACTTGACTTTGTAATGCTTTTTCAACTTGTTCTGCAGAAGCTGTCTTCTCTAGTAATATTTATTCATAAGACTATAATGAACCTAACAACTCATCAAGAGTTATTGTTGTAATTATGTTGCATTGTTCTATAGTTGTTACCTTTGATTCAAACTTCTCTGGAAAGCTTCTTAAAATCTTTTCTACAATTGTAGAGTCTTATATAATATCACCATTAGCCTTCATCTCATTGACAAGATTCAATGTCTTTGAGAAAAACTATGATATTGTTTCAGTAGTTTCCATCTGTAATAATTCATACTTTCTCTTCAAGGTTTGTAATCTAACCTTCTTAACCTTGTCAGATCCTTTATAATAGCTTATCAAACCATCCCATGCTCTTTTAACTTCTTTAATGTAGATAACTCTATCCATGAGAGATTAATGAATACCCTGATGAAGAATATATGTAGCTTTAGAATTTTTCTTTCTGTTTTCAGTTAATAGAGTTTGCGCAGCTCCTTCAAGTACTAGCCTTTCTGCTGGTTCTACATAACCATCTTTCACGATATACCATACCTCTTGGTATATGAAAATATTCTCCATTTGCAACCCCTAGTTTTCAAAGTTTTTACCTTCAAACGCCAGTACCTTAATTGAACTTAAGCTTGTCATCTTCTTCAACTCAACAACTCATACCCACAACCCTAGAATTTGATACTAGTGCTCTGATACCAGATGTAGAAAATCTGATATTAAAGACATAATAAAAGAGCATAGAACTGAACTCGGAAATACTTCTCTTAATTTATGTAGCTCAAACTCATGGCTCAACAACCTATTTATATGTTTACAAACTTGACTCTCAAGTAATAAACACTTTCCTAACATAATCAAACTCTAACAAAAACTCTTCTAGAAAACTCTCACGTAAACAATTTCTAAAACAAGTAAAACTTGCATACCAACTTTACTTGATAAACACCGTACCACCGTGTCAACAATACTTGTTGATCCATTCTCATCGTGTCAACTGTACCAGCTGATCCAACCATACTATGTCAACTTTCATAGTTGATCCATACTGATTTCTTCACACTGTATCAACAGAATTTGTTGATACCTTCTATGTTCTTCATAGTATCTTGGTTTATTCTTCAACATCTAGAAAAGTGAGAGAGAAACACATATAGTAAAAAGAAATAAATACGAAGTAATGCCTTAGTTGAACCACGCACCGAGGATATATCTTTCATAAAGAGCATATATTTGGCGAAGATTTCTTTGTTTTTTCTTTACGAGTTGTCTCAAGATGTTGGTGCCCGAGAATGAAGTGATGGTAGAGAATTAGCGTACGTACCAATTATGGATATAAGGTTAAGAGTAGAGTCTCACAGAGTCCCGACTCTGGAGCCGCCAAAGTCAAGGATGAAATAAAATTTGTTGGTGCAGAAGAATATGGCAGATGATGAGATATAAGTGAAAACTACCTTGCCAATCCCATCCTTTTGTTTTTCTATTTTATTTCATAAATTATGATGAAAACCAACAGAGATTTACTGCATGCAGGCCTTAATAAAAGTGGCATGTAGAAGTTCCTTTTTAGGCTTAGTTTGGTAATGTTGCAACTTTTGTAAAAGCACTTTCCTACTGTGCGTTGATGTGCTGTGCTGTGAGAAAAAAGAAGTTTGACGTTTGGTAAAATATTAACTAAATTTGAAGCTGATTAAAAAAGAATTCAAAGTGTGTTTGGAAAAATATCAGATTCAACCATTGTTGTTGTAGCAAATGATAAAAACAGACATATCTTTGAAAATAGTTTTATTCAATTTTACTGGTTTTAAAAATAATTTTTTTTTTTACTATAATTTTTTTTTGTTCTAATTTTTTTTTATCAATAAAAAAATTCATCTACAGGATTTACATCAGACAAGAAACTTGTCTGGAGCCTAGCCACAAGCTGGGTTCCAACTCCTTTTTGTACTACCACACTAACCTATGGAAAAGGAAATCCCCAATACACACATTTGCATCATGGATAGCCACGTAGTTGCGAAGACATTTAATGAATTTCGTCGTTGCGACTCCAAGCTCACCAAGAGTAGTGAAATCCAAAGCTTCAAATCCATGGCCTTGAGAGGTGCACTTTTCCAAGTACTTGGTGTTCTTACGAGAAACAACATCCTTGATGGCTTGTCCCAATTACAAAGCACGGCTATTACCTCCTGCAAACTGTGAAACAATAGTCACATCCATGCAAACATCACGACCATTGTCCCAGTTATGTACCAGAATATCCGCAGGTCTCATAGAAGTACCATTATTAGCAAGGAGACCCAAGTCCACCTCCTTACGTGCCAAAACCCCAGCTCGATAACACATATCAGCGATCGTATCACGCTCCAAATCATGTCGAAACTTAAGACCCACTTCATTCGCACAGTGTACCACATGATCACCAAAAATATCCATCTCTCTATTGCAAAAGGGGCATATGCTGGCCGACTCAAATAGGGGGATACCAAGTCTGTAACAAAGAACTGCACTGAACTGCCTTGCACCAATGTGCTGATTTAAACCATCAATAGGAACAACCAATAAGAAATCCAGGGTGTTCTTCAGTTGGTTAATCTTCCAGAGCATCAAATCGCGTTCAGTCAATTCGAAGGTGGATGTCAAGTTCTTCTTTTACTACATCAAAATAGACAACTGCCAAGGTTTTAATTGACTGAGTGGCAGAGCTATCAACGCATATAGGAGAGACAAGACTACATACCGAATTGAAAGAGGCAACAACTCGCACTAGATGGGCGCTAAATCCACTAATACCAGTGCGTCTCAAGATAACAGACTGGAGCTCAAGAGTCTGAAGGCACGATGCTAAATAGCAGTAATGTGCAGTATCTTGCATCGAGTCAGGCCCATCTCCTATGTTCACATGATGCAGGAACTTATAGATTCGATCGTCAAACAAATCTTGAGCCTCACGTAAGCAGTCCGGTATGGTGGTTCATAAAGCAAAGTACAAACGAGAAACTCCTACACAAATTCTAAACAAAAGAAGTTCACATTGTGGATCTTCAAGTTTCTCAACTGCATCAATGAGGTCCACGGTTTCATGCACTCTCTTCACAAACAAATCGGCGTTGAATTAGGCATCGAGACTGACCGGAGCTCCCAAAAGCTTAACCCATCTCTATGGCCTACTATATCTGAGGGGAACATACCCTCAAAGGCTGCTATAGGATCCAGAGAGGGCCAGAATAACCCTGTCTTCTTGATGTTTAAGAACAATCCTCTAGCAACACCTTCCTCTTGTATAATCTTCAGTGCTTTCGCAACCATCATGGTGTCCCTAATAACTGTACCATCATCCAAGTACCATGCTTGCAGTTCTAAGTCACATCGTTTAGCAATACTTAAGATTAAGGGGTGAAGAGTAAGAGCGAACAAAAGTGTCCCCAAAGGATCGCCTTGTTGCACTCCATATGCATAAGAAAGCATATGATCCATGTAGTAAAGTCGCGCCAGTGAAGCATAGCAAAACTCAATCCATCGGGATATAGAGGGACATATACTACGTACCTCAGCAATCAGAGAAGTTCTGTCAATGAGATTGAATGCATTAGAGAAGTCCACCAGCAACATGGAGAGATTATCCTGATTCCATTTTTCTTCTAACACACGATTTACGGCATGTAAAATCGCCTCCCCACCACATTTAGATCCCACACCAAACTGGAAATCACCAAGGTAGGAATTCATCTCTTGGCTAACATAAGAGGAACAACATTTGGAGATGAGTCTCCTCCAAATAGTCCCAACAGCAATGGGACGTAAGCCACCACCTGGCTTGGTAAGTGGGGTGAGAGGAGAACTGGCAACAAATTCTCCTAAAATAGAAGGACAAGAGCCCGAGAGCCACAAGTTGACCAGATCAGTGATGGACACCATCAAATCATCCGATAAAACAGCAGCAGGCGCACTGAGTGCGTCTAGAAGATGTTGCGCACGGAAGACGTCTCTACCACAGGAGGTCCCTTTAGGAAAACTCCTAAACTTACTCATAACCAATTCAGTTGAAGCTATCATTGCGTCATGAAGGGGTGTAGAAGATGGAATAGATGGCCGGCCAGCAGTGGGGTGTTTGTGACGCAACTCAGCTAAGGTATCATCCTTATTCGGTTCGACTCCACTTGAGGTAAGATTCCGGATAATGGAAGCATACAATCCACTCCTGAGTTTAGTCCTACACAGCCTCAGGTTTGTGTCTTCCTAACCCTCCAGTTTGGCTTTCTTCTTTGTTTTCTCAAGTGCTTTTTTCCTCTCCTCATGTTGCTCGAGTACCTCCTGGATTAACAGAACACAACCATTAGGTTCGAACCATATTCGCAGTGCACGATTAACTGTTTTAATCTGCATATTTTTCCGTGTGCTTGTCTTCTATTCTTGGCAGGACTCGGCAACATGGAGTGTACAAATAGGAAACAGCAGGAGCTGTAACCAAGAAGCAAGTTCACAATGACTGGCAATTACTCCCTGCATAAAAGCTTTAAAGGTACGTGCAAAGTGTAATCTTCACTTAGCTGGGATGCTCGAAATAGTAGGTATCTGAGCTAGAAACACTATGTTCAATAGCTCAAGACACAGGGTAGGAGTAGCGACCTCAAACTCAGATGCAACTGGAACATCAATTCTAACAGGAGCATCCACTCCATGAATATAAACCGAAGAAGGAGTTGGTTCATGCGTATCCAGATGTGGACATTTCTTCCGCAAGGCATATATGTGCATACATTGAGTGCAAAGCCAACTTTCTAGCTGCTGCAACATAGCCTCCCAAGCGTGATAAACTTCATGGCAGCTGCGCAACCTCTGACGGCATCTGTCAGTTCCCCTTTCCCTTTTGTAATGAAGATTCTTCAAATGGTTGAACAATTAAACCTTCGATAAACCTTTCCCACCAACACCGCTTTTGCACCCATCCAAACCCTTAAAAAGGCATTGGAACAAACCACTTCTACCACCAGAAACATCATCTCTAGGGCTAGCATCGGGGGTTGCAAACACAGCAGACGATGTAGAGTTCAAAGTAGTATTGGTTCTTGTCATCAGAGAAAAACCTTTAAAAAAAACCTAGGAGAAGCTGAAACCCATGAAGCAAACAGCGGATCAGGTCAAGTGGTATCCAAATGATCAGCTGATGGAGGATAAATGAATGAGAAATTCGGAGGCAAAAGAAGAGATCAAAGGGAGATGGTTTGATCACTTGAAAACCAATTTCCAAGAGATCGCTTCCAATCGCCTGAAGAAAAAAAAACCTTCCGAAAAGACGCCCCCTCCAAATCTAAATATATATATATATATATAATAGTAAATATAAACATATATAATATTAAATATAAATATATATAATATTAAATTTACTAATTGTTACTATTCAAAGAGGAGTTGGTTCCCAGCTTGTAGCTAGGTTGGCAACCAAGAGCTTTGTGTAATTCATTTACTAAAAAATTGTTACTATTATTATGATTGTTAATTTTTTTTTTTTACTTAACCACTTTTTAAACAACCAAACTAAAATTAGAGCGAAGGGCAGTGAAATTACATATTTCACGGAAAGGTCCACCTTTTGTTAGACTCGGCGAAAACCTATCAAACATGTGCGATTCGCACTTAATCAAACTCAGTCCTTAACCCGGCCAAGTGAATACCTAAGCTACCCTCCCTGGTTAGTTATAAGCCTGCAATCACAGGAAAAAAAAAAGGAAACAGATCGAGAGTGAGAGTGGGAGAAGAGAGGAAGATCGAGATAGAGAAACAAATCCAGAGAGACGCAGAGGAAGAGTTAGATCGTGAATGTTGGGTTCTTCCATGGTTGTTGACGGTGGTGCTTCAGTTGTCAGGAAAACAATTGTTCTTCTTTGCTAAAACGAGTTAGTAATCCGAACCCCCTTTGATTGTTTTTGTTAAAATCGACACATGATTGATTTATTTTATGATTTTAGTCTATTATAGTTGAAGTTTAACATGATTCAATGATGAAATTAGGGTTTCTGAAATTAGGAATTATGATGGGTTTTAAAAATTAGGGATTTTTTCAATTTGGGACTTTGTATAAATTGTATGAACCCTCGATTTATAAGTTTAAGATATTTGATGTTAAAGTTTATGAAGTAGGACAATTTTGACATAAAGTTAAAGTTTGTAAATTGTTGATGAAGTAGGACATAAACTTTCACCTAAGTTTATGAAACAGAAGAGATTGATGAAGATTAAGGAGATGGGTATTTTGAGTTTGCTTCTGCTGGGAGTATTAAGTTGGTGAATTTTGATATTACCAGAAATTTTAGAAGTTAGGGTTTGCTTCAGATTCAATTGAACTACAGGGTTTGAACTGAGATTGGTCTTTGCTGTTGTATATGAAGTTAGATCGAGAAGACAGGGATACATGGTTTGTTTGAGAGAATGAAAAAGATTTGAAGATTGTGTGGCTGCATTGATTCAATGGTGGTGGCTACTTATGGTGGAGGTCGATTGGAGATTGATTACATCTGTAATGAGTTATGGTGGAAGTATCTGATGTGAGCTAAGCAGATATAGATGTATATGCTTAGGTGATTTGAGAAATGCTTGAGTTATTTGAAGCTAGGGTGGTTGTTGATTGATCTTGAGAAGGCTTGTTTAGATGAATGCTTTAGGGCAAGTACAAAAACCATGATGATTGTAGCTGAGAGTTCAGTGCAGTTGGAGTTGCAACTGAGAACTGCAGATGATGCTGGTGAAGCTTATAACAGTGGTAGTTCTCAAAGGTCTAATGGTTTGTGCTTGGTGTTGGAGGATAAAAACTGCTGTTGTTGAGGACAAGATTTGCAGACAAGGTGTGCAAATGGTAGCTGGGACTGGAGACTGCAGTTGATAATTGAGCATGGGTTGAAGCTGTAGAATTTGTCTGGGTAGCCGGTATTGTAGGTTAAGTACTGTAACTGCAAGAAGATGCAGTTAAGCTGATGCTGTCAACTTTTGGCAATGAATAATTTGAGGTGGTGAGATGGATTGAATGAGAATAGCAGGTGCCGCTGAACGGAAGTACATGATATGGTGTTGGTGGTGGTTCAGAGCAGATGGGTATTTGTTTGAGTGTAAGTGGTGATGTGCAGGTGGAAGTTTTGGTTCTATAGTGGAGGTGCTACAACTGAAGAATGGAGATTAAGGTGCAGCTGCAAGTAGTGGTGGTGACTGGAGATGTGGAGCTGGTATGGAACTGCAAGAGTAGATGATGCATCGATGGAGGTAGAGCAACTAAAATGAAGTAGGACCCAAATATGTCCTACTTCATGGTTAGTAAATTTTAATTTTAAAATTTATGGTTGATTAAAATTTGACATGGTCAGCGTCCAGTGTATAAGGACGTCCCAAATATGTCCCAACATTCATTTGGAATGTTATTGACAGCTGACTTATAATTTTGATAATTGCTTGAGATTTAGGGCCAGTTCACGGCTTGGTTTATTCTACATTTTTCCTAGTTGAAAATTCAGCTGAAAGAAATGCCTCATCTCGTTTGTATTTCTTACGTATGCTCTATGCAGTGACTGGAATGCATCATTGTAGATTTTGGCAATTCTGTTTCGCCAGTTACCAAAGGAATAGACGTTTGCCCTCCAACTTCAATTCCCTATTCTACATCTTTGGATGTACCATTAATCATGGGAATTGGATCAGCTGCAGATGAATGTACAGTAGGCAAAACTTTTATGTGCTTAGCCTTTTTGTTAGAGCTGCAGTTATGGCTCAAATGACCAAAGCTTTTGCAATGACAACATGAGGATGGTTTCCAGGCGTATTCTGCTCTCACTTCATATTTCTTTTACAATTTTTACGTTTGTTTTTAGCATTCCAGTAACATCTCTTATAGTACCCAGTTACCCAAAAATTTTATATGACCATATGGTACACAGTACCCTTTTAATTTTATGCGCCCATGTTATATGGATACCCAACAAATTTTATAGGACCACTCCACCATTCTACCCAACAAATTTATACTAACCTTATTAGGGTTAATGACCTAACCCGACCAGGGAGGGTGGGTTAGGAATAAACCGGTAAAACTGAACTCACCAAATCAGCCGAGTTCAAAACGCATCTGGTTGTTTACTTTTTGCTAACTTCTACCCTAGTTGCACCTTTCCGTGAAATATGTTATTTCACTACCCTTTGCTCCTAAAATTAAGTAAGTAATTATTTAATATTCGTTTTTATTTTATTATTGATCAATGAAATGAAATAGTATATCAAAAAGTTTGAAAATAAAAAATAAAAAAATTATATATTAAATATTAAATATATAAAAAAATTGATTGTATATAAATTTAAGGGTAACTTTTGTCATTTATAAAATAAAATAGGGACAAAAAATATAAATGAAACATTAAATTTAGCTTTTAAAATCTTATGCTTTTGTAGCTTTTAAAAGCTCTTCCACCACGGTTTTTAAAATTTGAGGAATTTGGGAAGTGTTTTGGATAAAAAACACTTTAATTTTTTTTTTCAACAAACACCAATTTGAGAAATTATTAACATATATAGGTTTTGAAAATGCTTTTGAAAAGGGGAAAACATTACCAAATACAGCCTTAATATAATCATTTGAGGTGTCAATGCAACCAGAAACGCCACTATTTTTGAGGTTGCCTGGCTGATTATCGTTGACTAATTTTGACAATAATCAAAAATAGTAAATGGTGATTGATTTTGACCTTATAATTAACACCAAATTTATGAATCCATCGATCCAGTTTTCTCTCTCTCATATGGTCTATAAAGACTGTAATTCATCTATTTGATTAAAACTCGGAGAAAAGAAGAAAAAAGAAAAACATCTCTATTTTCCTTCCCTGTTTCTTCTTTTTCTGATCCTCTGCACAAAATTTCCGGTTCCGGCTGCTGGTTAGTTAGGAGAGAGGTATGGGGAAACGTCGTAACTATCGTGTATGTCATATTCCAGGCCAAACCGGTTCACGTTTAGGTGGATTATTTTATGAACATCTACAAGTTGATGAGTTTCCTGGTTTGGCTCCTTTACCAAGTATTTGCTGGCAAATTACTGTACTTGCACTCGTACCTCATTTCATTCATATGGTATTGTCACGGTTCCATCAACCCTTACTTGTTTCTCAAATACTGGTAAGCTAATCATGCTTTAATTATTTTCTCGATCCAATACATATGTTTTTATGATTGACCGTCTGCTTGGTAATTTTTATGTATGTATAGGGAGGGATGCTTGCTAGTCCATGGATTCTTGGGAATTTGCACATCAGGGATATGGGAATTACATATTTCATGTTCCCTGCAGATGGATTTCGAGTAGTAGACATGCTTGCTCATTTCAGTTCCATGTTTTTTATATTTAAAGTTGGAGTTCAAATGGATCCCAAAATATTGAAGAGAGCTGGGTGGCGAACATACGTCATTGGGGTGTCTTGTCTCTTTAGCTCTTATGTATTTGGAGAGATGGTTTCCCGCAGACTCAAAAATGATGATGTACCAGAATTAAAGGCACGTTCAAAAACAGAAGGTTTTCGCAGCGCTAAGAGAGTAGTAAATCTATTCGGACAGATTTCTTTCCCTGTTATCGCTTATGTACTCAATGATCTCAACATTCTTAACTCTGAGCTAGGTAACTTAGCACTTCAAATAGCAATGGTTGCTGATTTGCTTCATACAAATGAAAGATTCTTTTCCTTACTCAGCCGTATAATCTCATCTGGAAACTCATCACAAGGAATAACTGTAATATTACTCTTATTGGGGACCTTGATATTTATATTTTGTATTGTGCGGCCGGGAGCGTTATGGGTTGCAAAGCATACACCTGAAGGGAGACCAGTAAATGATATATACATTGCGTTGATTATGATTTCGGTCTTACTGTGTGGACTAGCTAGTGAATATTGTGGATTGAACGGTACAGTCGGGGCTTTCTTTCTTGGTTTGGCTATACCTGATGGTCCACCTTTAGGATCTGCTCTGGTTCACAGGCTACGCGTTGTTACTATATTCTTCATGCCTCTTCATATGGGTATCGTTGGATATAAGACGAACATTCACAAAGTTGATTTTGTATATCTATGGCGGGTTTTACTGGTCGTTCTTTGTTGTATCCTTGGAAAGGTTATCGGGCTTTTCGTCCCAGCTGTGCTTCTTGGAGTCTCTGTGCGCGATAGTTTATTGCTTGGACTCATTATGAACTTAAAGGGCATCGTCGAGGTTGCTCAACTTAACACCTGGCTAGATAGTAAAATGCAAGAAGTATGTCTTTGATAATTATACACTAAAAGCTTCTTTAAATTATCGCAGAAATAGTAGCATTTTAACAAGAAATTTACATGTTTCTCTTTTTTACTCTGCAGGACATATTTAGTGCATCAAACACAATCATGGTTCTCACACTTGTAATGGTAGTAGCAGTTATTACACCCGCGGTAAAATACCTCTACGACCCTTCGTCTAAATACTTGAGCTTCAAAGGAAGATCGATTTTGCAGTCGAACGAGAACAATTCAGATTTTCGTGTACTTATATGTGTCCACACCCTAGATGATGTTCCAGCCATTATCAGACTCGTTGAAGCCACTGATCCTACCAAACTCCGGCCACTCACCGTCTACCTTCTCCATCTCGTTGAACTCGTGGGCCGTGCTACTCCTCTCCTTATTGCGCACCCATTGCATAAACGTGCTGCCTCATCAAACCCCACCAAATCGGAAAGGATAATTAATGTCTTCCAACAATTCCAAAACCGCTACCAGAACGTTGTTACAGTTCATCCCTTCTCCACCATCTCCCCGTATGCTTCAATGCACAATGATATATGCACCATGTCAGTTGACAAGAGGACTGCTCTCGTAATCTTCCCTTTCTGCAGGCAAGATGCAACAAGTTCTAATCGTTGTCTTAAAACACTTCTTCAAAATCTGTTGCGAAACTCCCCATGCTCAGTCGGGATATTAATTAATGGTAGTAATTACCAAGGACAGACTACTTGCTTTGTGCCCGACACGCCATACCGCGTGATAGTACTCTATTTTGGTGGTCCAGATGATCGTGAAGCATTGGCTTTTGCGATGAACATGATTCATAATCCGTCAGTCTTTGTTACTGTTGTCAGGTTTTTTGATCCCGCGAGCTTACCATCCGAAGAAGCTATTGGCTATTACAATGATTCTGTAAGCATTGATGCTGAGAGACAAAAGTTTCTTGATGACGAATTGATAGAACATTTCAGGATTAACACAATGGATGACGAAACATTGGAATATAAAGAAGTAGAGGTGAAAGATTGTGCAGAAACAATATGGGTTGTCCGGTCACTTCGAGAAGATTTTGATCTTTTGGTCGTAGGTAGACAGCAAATCACTCATCCAAGAATAATTTCAGGATTAGAAAATGATTTGGATGAATCTCAAGAGCTAGGAGTTATCGGAGACATGGTATCGTCTCCTGATTATGGTGCTGAGGGCTCAATCTTAATAATTCACCAACGGCAGGATACTTAATCATGGAGAGACAATGGCGCATGACGCTAAATGATATGTCCACTTTGCAGATTCATGTACGCCGTATTACACAACATTCTATATATACGGTGACGATAATACTCTAGCTAGTGCATGAGAGTAGTCTAGCTATAGAGGTGTGCATGTGCAGATTAGGTTTCTCCAGAGATGGAATAAAATGCAAATTTGTATCCTTCCAGCTGTTGAACAACAATGTATTCTTTCTCTAGCTTGTTAATCGAACCGTGCTGCCATCCAACCAGCCAAAGTAGCCAGCTTCTGCTATGATCACGGGAAGGTGGCTCGAGAGGATGGAGATGGCAGTTGTCACCCAAAGGGAAGAAGAAATTGCAAGGAGATAACAACGGTAAGATTGAGACCTCTCAAGGTATAAGAAACCATTCGTGGTGTTTTCTGACTTCGAAGAAGGCAGGTTTTCTTCTTGTGGTGCATCCAGTCCCTCAATAAGGGATGGTAATATGAAGAAAAGTGGTGTTTCTAGCGCCTCTATAGGGGCTGACAGTGGTGTCATGGTTAACAATCCTGAAGATAGTCATTCTAGGAGTTTCCGAGTTGGATATACTGACACTGAGGATTATTCTGAAGATGAGTTTGAGACCACTTCATTTGTGAATATAAAGCTCTCAAGAGAACACAAAGAGAACTCTCAAGACTGCATGGAACGGAATGAATGGGAAGAACAACCGAGATTGTAAGTATATATAGCTTGGGGAGAGGTCTAAGAGCGCAAGCTAAGAGAATTCAATTTGTAGGGTTTTGTTTCCTTTGTTGTCTATTTTTGTTTTTGGAGTTGGACCTTGTAAGAAACACCTTGGCGATCCCTGTCTTGACTCGCTAGCTAAGATATATTTTATCCATGCCGTTCGTTGCTTCTACACACACACAGCCCCTATTTTTACTAGGAAACGAACTAAAAGTTCCTGGCAAGTGGCAACTAAAATATCCTTGTGTCACAAGATCTCTATTCCAAGTTCAACTCTTCCAACTCTGATCCTATAAATAAACCGGGAGACGCACCTAGCCAAGATGCGGAGAAGAATTACCGAACACTTCAAGAGAAAAGGAGCAACAAGAAGATGGCAACGATGGATAAGAGTAATGCTAGTGGTAAAGACAATGCTTGTAATGTTAATTTGGATAACATTAACAACGTTATTATCTAAGGTCGATATGATATTTTGTGTGAAATACTTAGCAGACTTCCGGTGAAATCTCTCTTGAGATTTACGTCAGTATGTAAAGGCTGGAGATCGATAATTAAACAAGATAAATACTTTCTTAATTTGCAACTTACACGGTCAGAAAATACACCTCTGGCTCATGATAATATGCTCCTCCTTATCTCTCCTGCTAGTCCTGGGCACCAAGAAAGAAAGCTGAGTTTGCTCTCCAT
Organism: Papaver bracteatum; assembly: GCA_023529315.1. NCBI lineage: Eukaryota > Viridiplantae > Streptophyta > Magnoliopsida > Ranunculales > Papaveraceae > Papaver > Papaver bracteatum. The sequence continues at coordinate 46,713 of JAJJWX010000301.1, read as the reverse complement.
GGAGGATAACTTAATGCGTCACGATCGCTATTGCAACGATATTGCTACCCCTTTTGATGGTTGGATGCTGAAACCTGTACATGGTTTGATTTGTTTTGCGAACTACCTCTCGGGTTCTGTTCTCATCTACAATCCTTGTATCGGAGAAAAAACGTCGTGGATCCAAACAACCTCTGCAGCGAAAATACCAATAGAACATAAAGATCAGAACTGTTGGCGTTGTGAATGTAAGTTTGGATTCGGATTTCATGGGGCCACTAAGGAACACAAAGTTGTCTGTGTTTCTGAAATTTACAGACATGTAAATGAGTATGAATCTATAGTTAATAATGAAGAACCTATTTATGAGGTCAAAGAAGTTATTTGTGAGGTTTTGACAGTAGGCTCGAATGCATGGAGAAAGATTGACGAGGTCCTACCTCACATCCTAACTGGCGAACAAGTATATGTGAATGGTTTTATATATTGGATAGGTTCTTTTAAATCCTTGGATTGTGCTGATCTATGCTTAGTGGGATTTGATGTTGGTCGTGAGAAGTTTAATAAAGTGATCCCACTGCTCCCTCATTTTATCATCAAATGTATTCCTGAGTTAGTAGAAGTTGATGGGCATGTTGCTTTACTAGATAGAGGAGGAGACCAGGATATCACTTTGTGGATTCATAGTGATGATGGTGGTAACTGGGTTGAAGAGACCATTCCTATGCCTTATGTTTATTCGGATGAAAGATTGCATTTAGCTTTCGAAGCTATTAATGGTACAGACCTGATAATCCTCAAACCCTTTCGTCGACAACCAGAGTTGATGGAGTGTTTTTATTATTATGACAGAAAAAAGAGAGAATACTATATGAAACGAGTTGGCATCACCACTACTTAGACGGAGTCTTCGGATCCAGCTTTTCCTTACGTTGGCTACAATATAGTAACATTCTTGCCTACTTTGTTGCCTGTTCAAACAAAGGAATAACTGGTGCCAGGTTATTTAAGCATTGCATCTCACCCGTATCAGAATTAAGCTTGTGCTATGGCTTTGAACTCTATGAGATTCGTTTTTTTTCTTTTTTCTTTTTTTTAATGTAGTGTTTGGTTTATCGTTTATTTTTCAAGGAAACAAGGCTGGATTAACCTGGTTTAATTGGGGCCGCCCACATTAAATGGGGCCATGATATTTTATTTACACCCAAATTTTTTCCGGGGCGTATTGATCCGACTATGAATATATTGTTTTACCCTTATTCTTAAAAATTAGTTATAGGCTAATTAACTACCCTAATCAAGGCCCCTAATTTATACACCCTAAAACCAAATCTAACTTCACAAAATCAGTTCATCTTCTTCTTCTTCTCCTCCTCTTCTTCATCTTCTCCACTACCACCACCATTAACGACGGTCAAAGAAGACGATTTCTTCATCTGATTCATCGTTTAATCATCGATGATAAAACTTTAATCGACGATTAACTTTTTCTACAATCAGGGCTCGCACAAAGACGACCGCTCGCAAAGCAATTCAACTCCACAATTTCGTCGAAGCATTGAAAAAATCGAAACCCAAGAAACGCATGGCTCCAATTAGAAGGTATGTTAACTAAAACCCAACTTGCATTCCATATTTTGGTGTGTTTTGATTGTGAAATCGAGTCTGGTAACCGAAAAATGGAAGTTACAGTGTTAAAACCCTAACGACCCTGTAGTTGCATGTAAAATGTATGAAAAATCGTTAGGTTCTTAGGTTGAAGATGCCGACCATTTTTCTGAAACTGCAGTTATGGTGACCTAGAATAGAGTCGTTTGGGTATTAGTATGAAGACGACGACCCTTTTCTAACGACGGTGATTGTATACAAACGACCCTTTTGTTTTACTCCCAACGACGCTAACTAATTAACCAACGACCCTACTAGAGAAAAAGACAGGGTCCCTGTTCAAAAAAACGAAAGCGTCATCACCTACTAAATAGGGTAGTTGTTGTGTCTTAAAGAGTCGTTTGGTTGTTGGATTATTAAATTAACGACCCTTAAACTGAAGACATGAATCTAACTCTTATGTTTGTTATGTTCTTTTACGTGTATGATCTGTAGTGCCAAGAAGGCCATAGACAAGGTTAAAATGATGATAACCCCTCCTTCCAAACCTCCCTGACATGGTAGGTACTTAAATGTCGGTCCATTTCGCGGAAGAAAACCCAGTGAGGTAGCCTTTTCTATCACTCAACCAAGATACAAAGGTGAGGAGTCGTCGGATTTGTCACGTTCATCCTCTCCTGTTATTTCGGCTGAAGGAAGTGATAAGGAAGAAGAAGTAGAAGAAAAATAAGAAGAAGAGATACAAGAAGATAATGGTAATGGGAATGGAAGTAATGGGGATGGTGATGGTAATGGGGATGGGGATGGTGATGGGGACGGTGAAGAGGAGGAGAAAGAGGATGAAGAGAAGGATGATGATGAAGGTAAAGATGATGATAAGGAGGATGATGCTGGTAAACAAGGCGGTAAAGAGATTGAACATCCGAAGACTAAAAAGAGGGTAAAGAAGGATGGATCGGACATTGCACCAAGCGCGAGACACGTTCCTATAAAAGATTTGCAGCTGACTCGTCTTATTAGTGGTAAAGCGAGAGGAGAACCTAGGGATGGATGTAAAGTTCTATTTGGATATCGTGGATTGTGGGCTCGTAACATCTATGAGACAATCGTAAGTATACCAACTTTGCTTGTTATTCGATTAGTTGATATAACTTTGTAAATACATTCTAATTATGACTAGTTTATCTTTTTTAGGATCATAAGAATGACGTCCGTCCTTTCAGGCACCAATCTTCTTTCGGGAAAATGGAGTTGTGGCCTTTAGAAAAGGAATGTACAAGAGTTAGAGCTCATGTTGAAAACTCTGGTTTGTATACTGCCGTTCAGAACTCAGTGATTGATTATGATAAGGTTGCAGTATCTACTCTATGTGAAAGGTATTACCATGAAGTCGACACATTCCAATTCTCATTTGGCGAGATGGCAGTTACTCCTGATGATGCGGAGCAGATATTAGGGCTGCATGTCGAAGGCAAATCCACCAGTGAGAATTTCAAGAGAAGGCCTACTTGGGCTGATATTTATGGGTGGACCAAGAACTTGTTTGGATGGGATAAAGCCACCACTGATGGGAAATTTGAGAAGGGAACCAACTACAATAAGAAAGAGTTCAAACTTGTAAAGATTAGGGAGATGTTTGCTGGGAAATTGGAAAAAGAAAAGGAGGGTCTCACTGATGAGGAATGCCATTACGCTATAGGCGCATATTTGTATACGTACTTGCATCTGTTATATTTCCCGAAAGCAAAGGTAATAGGGCTAGCGCCAACCTTCTTCAGCTTTTGGATCCTTTGGAAGATGTGAACAAGTACTCTTGGGGTACTGCCATAGTTGCACATTTAAATAGTCAGTTTCCAAAGCATCTCGGGAACAAATTTCACAGATCAATGGCAATTTGGGTCTACTCCAGGTATTTGGATTGATGAAAGTTCTTTTGTTTGTCTATATTATTTTCCTTAAATCATTTGATTTTTATTTCATTGTTATAAATATAGGTGTGGTTTTATGATCATTTCCCATCACTTATCAAAGATAATGAAGATGTGAAACTAAACAAAGATTGGAAGCAAGGTGATCCTACAGGCAAACGATATTTGTTCACCGGTTTTCAGGATAAGGAGCAAAAAGAGGCGTTGGTAGCAATGCGGGGAAAGTTGGACAACATCAATGTGGAAGAGGTAAAATTTAATCCGTACGCGGAGAATAGAGCTGGCGTAATGGAACCTGTCGTGTTGTACGATGGCCCTTTGTTTCACCCTTACGGTTTCTCGATGCACAATCCGATGAGAGTGATGCGTCAACTTGGGTTTATTCAAGATTCACCCGATGAAGAGTACGTACCTCCGTTCAAGCATGAGTTGTCTAAGTGTATGGCTGACGAGTCGAACATAAAGGTGTTTTACGACCCTGAACCCAGTTACCACCATTGGAATGATAGACACTCTAGGTTAGTAGATGTCACAACTTGGGCGCATGTCAACGAAGGGAACGAGGAAAAACCAGATTACCTTGAATGGTATGAAAATTTCTTTCATGGTCGGGTTATTCGTATTTATCCACTAGGAGGACCAACATAGCATCCTCCTCTTCTTCTCAAGCTGACCCTAGAGATGATTCTACAATTCTTAAACTAGTGGTGAGTTTCTTATTCAAAGTATTGTGTTATTCATCTAAATTCAAATATAAGCTAGTTAACGTTGAATTCGTATTTGAATGCATATAGAGGGAACGAATGAATTTTTTTATCAAGGCACTGTTTTGCTCGGCTGATAAAGGGGAATTCTTTGATCCTGGGAAGCTACGTCGTTACGCTCAATACATGGAGCACATTGAAAATCCGAAACCAAATAAGATGTTTTATGAGCTCTCCAAGGACGGCAAGAGGAGTCGGAAAACACGTGCACAGATGGAAGAAGAACGTTCTCAGCAGGGACAAAGTAGCCAACCAAAAAATAAACAAGATGGTGGTGGTGCAACTCAGGGTCCTCCAAATAGAAAGAAGACTGTCTCTAGATCAGGCAGGTCGTAAAGAGGAGGTGGTCTTCGTTACAAAGAAGTTTTATAACTGTAAACTTGAAGTTATGTTTTATAACTTTTCTTAGATGGTTTCTTATTATGTTTGGATGGTTTGTTAAACAACTTTGTGTGTTAAGTTTGGAAACTTTAAACTTGAACTTAGGTTTTATAACTTTTCATAATATTTTGGCACGATGTTTATTGTTTTAGCATGTTTACGATTAGAAAAAAACTTTACCTTTTATAAACTAACAGAAGGGTCGGCGACGTCCATTTTAGCAGAAGAACGACCCTTAGGTTGAAGCGTTGGAATTCAATTCCCAGTATCAGAGTCGTTTACTATAACTGTATCAACACGACGACACTTTATTAACAAAACATCCAGGAGAGCCAAAGAAATACATGGATAGGGTCGTTAGGATGTTTATGGATACACCTAACGACCCTTTGGATACAATAATCCAGGGAGATAAAACATAGATGGCCAGGGTTGTTAGGGTGTTCATGGCTTAACGACTGTACTTGTACAAATAAAAAAAAAACATAAGCCGCAAGAGTGCCGCAAGAGTAATTGTATTCATCAAGCATTCTTCAAAATACAACTATCCGGGGTCAAGATACAACCACTTACAAAAGGTATGCTTAAAAATGAAATGCAAAGGCCAAAATAAACGTCTTCACTCATGATTCACCGCCCATGTCTAGGTAAGTTGGGGTGGGGTCCATAGCATTCCAAATGTTCATTCCATACTCATACTGGTTTGTCCACTCCTTGATGTACTCTCCCCAATCACCATAGACCACCCGCGGCAAAGGGAATTCTTCGGAAATATTCAAACCTATGTAATGGTTATCGTTCAAATGTGCCATTACAATTCTTCTCTTCTTTATCGCCGCCTCACACTTAGTTCTTGAGGGTGCGTAAATACAAGAGACTCCGGGGAAGCTTTTACTGAATACTATTACCACACAAGTGAATGTGTCCGCTAAAAGTTGACCACCAAAGGGCATTTTCATCCAAAACTTATAACCGGCCTTCTTCGACCCTTTCCGCCATTTCACGTTAGATAACAACTCCTTGAACTTTTGTTCTCTCTCTTTTGAATCTCCTTCCATGATCATGGTTAAATAGAGTTGCTTGTCCTTCACAGGTGTAGCTGCCATTTTTTTTTCTTGCATATTCGATTTGGGTTAGCTTTAGTTCGTTGGACACCTCGAAATTCCCCAATTGTTCGGTCGCAACATGATAACCACAATTTCAATCCGCATCAACGTCGTCGGTGGATATAAGGTGATCTAAGATGACGTATGGAATTTGTGCGGTATACTCTTCGTACAAAGTGTAAACAACACGATGTGGTCTTCCTTGCGAATCCCTTGGTGTATGCGGATTTCCTAATTTACCTTTTATCCTCACCATTACGCTCGATTGGCTCTGTTGATTGTCGACCACATACTCTTCTGTATGTATAACTTCGCTATCATTTTGTGTTACGTCTTCGTTTTTGGACCGACTCCTTTTCTTGGGAAGGAAACACTTCTCGTACTCCGTAAATTCCGCTTGTACATAATCATGACGTGAAGGGTTACTCGTGTGGCTCTTCGCATCATTCACAGTTTGTCTGAATGACTTTTTAGTTGTTGGTCTTCCAGGTGGTTTTTGTTTCACTGGATACTCTTTTACTCCCAAGCACTTACGTGAAGCCGTCCATAAATTATAAACCAGTATTTGTCTTCCCGCATAAGTCTCTCTTCGATATTTCTCATTGATGTACTTTTCAATCTCCAAATTGTTCATCAGAAGATCCTGAGGGAGTTGGGTCAAACGAAAGTTGCTTCCAAAAAGGATCAATATATGCGAGGGGAATAAGCTCCTTATACCCTCCAAGCTTATGTCTACAAAGGAGACCAAGGCAAGTATCGGTTGTACAATTACATGTAAACACTATTCCTTGGGAAGCTTTCTCTCGGAATCGGAATAGTTCAGCCATCATATGCTTTATTTCCCACCATGACACTTGGTGTGCAACCCCCTTTAGAAAATCTTTGTCTGGTAGGTATTGCTTCAAAAAACGGTCTTTACTATGCTCCATCTGAGAATCAATCTTGATAAGATAATTCTCGGCGTGCTCGTGAATAGCTTCTTGTACCATAACCACCCCACCATTGTTGAGCTCAATAATGTTTTTCAAACGCCCGTGAGACTGCTCAGCAATACTCGTTGACTCATTCTTAAAGTGCTTGTACTTATTGGTCCATGCATAAACAAACTTCTCCTTCTAAGGATTCAACCACGTATCTAGGCAATAGTCGACCGCCTTCTTATAATTCGTACTCCAATCATCAATAAACTTCTGCAATCTAGCATAGTACTTCACCTCGGTTTTTGAATGAACCAAGTAGTCCCACTCTTTGCAGAATACCTCCCATACATCCCCCTCTTCGTCGTATTTTTCCTTATCTTTCTTTCTCTCTGCCGCTCTCTCTTCTCTTGAAATTTTACTCAGACACTAGTCTTCCTCCTCGGAACGTTGATTACCCTTCGCCTGTTTGATTTTTTGGATTTGTTTCTTGAAATTTTGAAAAATATTTTGTTGGATGTGCCACGTACAAAGAAAATGTTGAGATAGTGGAAAAACCTGACGAACGACACTCATAACTGAAAAATCCCGATCCGTAAATATAACATGTGGTGTTTGTTCGCCACGGTAGATCAACCTCACTTGTTCCAACGCCCAAACATAGTCCTCTATTTCTTCGTGTTCCATAAAGACCCACGCCACGGTGAAAGATTGTTTATCCTAAGTATGACTAACCATGTTCAACATCGGCATGTTATACCTGTTGGTCTTATAAGTGAAATCTATGAACAATACTTGGTAGAAACATTGTGCCAATGCCACCATCCTAGGATGGGCAAGAAACATATGAGTGACTTTGTCGCCCGGACCCACCCTTTTTTGCATGGCATAGTTAAGTTTTTCTGCCAACCACTCTTATTGTTGCATGATCAATCGGCCATCCCACTCAGTCCTCTTGAGGGTTGATTTGGAAGCATAAATAGTGGAAATAGTTGACAAGTTAGACTTATCAGCCTTTTTAATTGCAGTAAGGATCTTAAGGGGCCTAATTCTCTTCATCTGCCGTACCATTTTCATTTCATGTGGTTGCAATCGGGCATATGCAGGGTGGCCCGTAAGACTTTTTGGTGGAGGGTGATTGTGATGACCGTCGGGAATACTATACAAAAACCATTGTCGAGTTTCAGTATTCATCTTGAACACAATATTGAACGGGCATTTAATCTTCTTTGATGAAGTATTGTATACCCTGGTCGTCTTCTTCACATACTTGTAATTCTTTCCTTTATGACTTTCTTCCTTATCAAAGGCTCTCTCGCATACCATCTCCATTTCTTTCCAACTAGCGTGCTTGCTTTTAACAACAACGCACATATTATCTTTTGCCTTGGAAATCGTTAATTGCCTTGCCTCTTTGGGTCGTAGCCAATACGAAATAAAGTACGGCAATGAGTTTTTGCACGAGGAATGCTATGCTCTCTTGGAGGAAACCGAATGGGAATTCGCCTTCTATAATTAAACTCGTTTGGGTTTTCGATGGCAATGTATCGAACTATTTTATGTCTTTCCATTCTATAATTAAACTCTCCTTATGTTGTATTTCGAATTACATGTACGTTTCTTTCCAATTCAATAAAAATATTTCAGCTTTTAATTATCAAAGAAAGGGTCGTCAAGGTACAACTATTAAAACCCGACGACTCTTTGTTTTTTCAAACTCACCACCAAGAGTCGTCTGTTTAGGAGAAATAAATACGAACGACTCTTGATGCTCAATACATCAGATAATTCAAGATGGAGTTGTCATACTTTAAAATTCCTAACCGACGACCCTCAATATCAGAAAGAGTCGTCTCTTTGTTAATATGGAAACTGACGACTCTTATAGCAGTAAATGCGAAATTTGAGCCACCAAATATGGTTGAGTAAACCAACGGAATTTTTTTTTTCAAAAAAGAGGCAGTTGGGTCGTTCAAATCTATAAATAGAGACCAAAGACTCATCTAATACTCACACAACTCTTTCATTCTTAACCTTCACATACTATATCATTCATTCATCATCCAAGAGGAAAAAAAAGTGAAACACCATGACTCCATACACTTCCGAAGAGAATTATGCCATTACGAGAGCTTGGTTGACGGTCACAAACCACTTTGAAGATCTAGGAAAAGACATTGATCAAACATACGATGCTTGGTGGAACCGTGTATTCATCGTTTTTGTGGCGTTAGACGGAAATTGCAAATCAAGGTCTTTGAGACTAGTCAAGGAACGATTCGAGGAGATAAAATTGGAATCTGATGATTTCAAAAGAGAAATTAATGCCGTAAGGGTAGTCGTGCCCAATATGTTGGGTGCTATAAGAGTAAGTACTTAAACAAGAGGTAAAACTTATTAAAAGCTTTGAACAATACTAACTAAGTTATTGTTTTGTGTTTACAGTTGGGGAAGGAGTATAAGCGATAAGAGGTGCTTCGTGGGAACAAGTTTGAGTTCGACGATTGCTACCTCATCTTGCACGGCACTACCTATAATTACAACATCTATGGTTAAGTGTTTATGTGCACCGTTATTATCTATTGTACTTCATTTCCTTCAATGCAACGATATGCAAGATGTATGCCTTTTACTATTAAATGAAATGATCTTATGAAATCAAAAATCTTAAAAGAAAACACTAAGGGTCGTTAATATTTAACACTATCGATACCAACGACTCTAGTGATCCATGTTAATGGTTGCTTAGGGTCGGCAGTTTTTATGCATACAGGTGTGACGACCAGAAACCCAAAAAAAAAATCTGCCCAGAGACCATGTGTTTAAGCGTCGTTGGAGTGTAAACAAACAAAAAAAACGACTCTTGTTGAAGTACCCTACAGAGTCGTCAGTTTTTAGCACACCAAGCTGATGATTTTTCATCACCATTAAGCTTGGGTGTAAACAGACGGACGACTCTAGAGTCTTGTTAGCGAATAAATAACCCGACACTAACGACCGTCACTCTGAGTAGTTGCATGGTGTCCATGAATCGACCACTTGGAGTACCATTCATGCAATTTGAAGAGTATAGGAAGTTTACCTGATTTTTTTGAGCTTAGGGTTCCTCATTTTGAGTGTTGGTTCCCTCATTTGGGGCAATAGGATCTTCATTTTCACCATTATTCATGGCTTCCTCCATTAACATCTCTTCATCAAACATCCAATCCATAGGATTAGTTGATACAATCTTACCATCAACACAATCATGGTTGTTGTTTGAAGCTTCACCAACCTCATTCCCTCCACTTGAATCACTCATTTCCAAAAACCCTAGTTTTTCCTATCAAAACTCCTCTTCTTCTTCTCAAAAAAATAAATACCCAAAACTAAAATTTCCCCAATTTTTTTTCCAAAAACCTGATTTAAAACTAAACAAAATTAACACACTAATCAAATTCATCAATTCTTAATACTAATCACTCAAGGGCATTTTAGCCATTTAGAAGAAAAAATTATAAGGGGTGACCCAAATTGCTATTGGGAGACATGTTTTGTCTTCTAGTGCATGACCCCCATTTAATGTGGGCGGCCCCCAATTAAACCAGGTTGATTAAATGTGTTAAAGTAGCTGTCTGAGATAATTACAAGTATCTCCTCGCTCTTGCTAGATTTATTTATTATTTTGGATAATTTTCATACTAATACAACATATACAAAATTTAATTTATTTTGTAAATAGGGTTTTGTTATCTTGTGTACCCATGCACAAGATAACGGCTAATCATTGGCATTGAAAATGATAAACATCAATAAAAGAATATGAAAAATAATATGTTTTGCATTGGAGAAGGGAAAGTGTACACTTGTATAGAGAAAAATTTAAAAAGTCCATGATTATTTCCCTTCTTCAATGCACAAAACATTATCTCTCATATTTTTTTATTGGTGTTTATCATTTCCAATGTCAATAATTGGTTGTTATCTTGTGTATGAGTGCACAATATAACAAAACCCAAATAAATATTATCCTATGCACCCATGCATAGGATACATATATTAAATATTCTTGGATTTATAAGATGTTTTATTGGAAATATAATAGTCTAAGCTTCATTAAGTTTCCAGTTGATCTAAAATATTATAGATGGGCCGAATTTCCATGTTTGCCCCTGAGTTTGTTCAACATTTTCATTAATTTGTGGTTTTGCTTGAATTAATAAATCGACCATGTATATACTAGCCGCAGCTCCCTGCTCGCATCTTACTTAAATTTTTTCTCTCATGGCACATTTCCGCATCTTTGTGGATAAAATTAACGCAAAAAAATATTTAATTAAGTTTCCACTTTTCCTTGATTTTGTATCAAATGAATGAAATATATAAGTTTCCTTGCCACTCGGAATCCCTTGCAGACCCATGACAATATCTAAATTACGGGGCATAATATTTTTATTTTTTTTAATCTTATACACCGGTGAAAAATTGATTTGTGTTCGTGTGCTAACATTTTTATTGTGTTCAAACATACAACATTATCGATACTCATGCTCTATAGATATAATCAACTATTGTTGTAATGGTACAATTTCATTTTTGATTAGTGGGGGAAGTATTTGCATTAAATAATTTTTTTAGCACTTAAGGGTATTTGTGAAATAATAACAACATTTATTAACAGAATTTAATTAATATAAAACTGCATTAATTTCAAGGAATAAATTGGAAACCCAAGATCAAAAGACATAATTAATGCTATGTTATCCTGTCCCAATGTAAGGTGTCAAAATTATCCGATGCGGAGGTTGTCTTTTTTTACTACGTAAAGATCTTGTAAACACCTGTTTTCTTCATGGGTCATTGCTAATGGCAAAACAAACATAAAAAAGACAACTTTGGAAGTCATCTCCAATTTTCAAGGTTTCACTTTTTAAATATATTTAAAGATAAAAAATTGATGAGGAGACCCAAGGTATTATTCTGGCAATGGAATCCTGAGGAGGAGTCATTGTAGAGGATGGCGAGAGATCTTGGCTTATACCTCGTAAGGCAATTTTCGGTAGAACTTTAGTCGTGATTCAGATGTTTGGCCAGATAGGTAAATTTTGGATTCCGAAACTTCTTGGTAACAATGCAAAGTGAATCGGGGCCTACAAGAAACGTTTAGCGTCGCCGTCATGCTACAGATTCCGAGTCGAGGTATCAGGTTTCGGGTATTTAAAGTCGTGAGCGGATTTTGGATATAAATGGCAGTTAATCGGAGAATTCTGGGTGAAACGACAAAGCACGACCGACCCCATCCTCATCACAGATGATCGATTTCAGGGTTACGGAACGGATTGTGAATTATGAGGCAGATTCAGGTCATACCATAATCACAAAGCTGATTCCAAGTTGCGGCGCAGAAGTCACGGGAGAGATTTTCTTGAATTTTGGCCGGCCAATTATTCAAATTCCATATTACAGGGGTAGATTCTAGGACTCTGACACACCTTATAGCATGTGGTGTCATAATAAATGTCAAAAAACAATAAATATAGATTCTAGGAATGTGTGGCTTTTCCTTTGCAAAATGGAGGCAATTTCTCTCTCCATAAAGCCCAGAACAAACAAGCACCTTGGCACAGAAAGTGTACATATTATCTAGGACCAATAACCATTAATTTAGGCACTGTTTGACTGTCAGAAATTCATTGTCAGTTGTTCTGAATGAGACGGGAGAACCAAACAAACTGCCTTTGCCATCTGACAGTAAAGAAAAAGGTGGTCAATGGTTCCATCATCTGAACCACAAAACTGACATTCAGTGGGGGGATTTCTGTTATGAAGTTACTAACTTTGCTAAGGGAACCCACCCCGTCATCGTCATGAAGCAATCTCCAAATGAACATCTTGAATTTTGGAGAAATAAGCTTAATAGGCAAGAATTTTCGCTAAGAAAAAGGTGCATCATTTGGAGAGCTGTCATAAGTTTCTGGAAGGAAGTGCAGTGAACATACCATTTGTTGAATATTCAACACCAACTTAGTCAAGTGTTCACACCTATCTAGATTAACCTAGAAATATCTAGGATGTCTAGAGTCAATGTTAGACAATTAACATGTGTAAAATGAGTGTTCTAGAGTTAGACAAATCAAATAAGAATACTAGATTGTCTAGTAGTTGGTTTGGTGGAAACCTCCATGGTAGGTAAGCCTTCATAGTCATAGTTGTTAGCCTCCATAGGCATAGTTCTCTTCTTCTTTTTTGTAGCCTATAAATAGGCATGTTGTATTCATTTGTAAGTAAGGTGGCAAGAATCAATCAATACAAAGTTCAAGTTACAAAGTCCTTGCTTCCACCTTTCACTACTAGAGCTCTAGGAGCTCTATACGAGCAACACCACGATGCTCGTATATCTCCGAAAAATATTATCAAGGTTTCTAAGTTCTTGATAAGAGTATAAATTTTAACTTGGTATCAGAGCTCGTTCGATCCGAAATGGGCGTAAAAGTTTCCGCTACGAATTGATGGGTTTCAAAGCTTTCGAGTTGAGAAGATATGAAGTTTAAGAAGGAGAAGATGCAAACACCACTAAGAAGATTTCAACCATTCCAACTTAAAAAAAAAAAAAAAAAAAAAAAAAAAAAAATCCTACCTTCACAGGAGCAAAAACGCCTCCATGTGGAAAAAGAAAAGTAGAGAAGAAAAAAAGAAATCACTTTTTGATAAGTGACCAGAAGACAAGTTTGAGGGAAGAGAGCAATAATTTTCCTCCTCAAATTGTTTACAAAATTCTAAAGACAATTGTGGGAAGAGTGCACCAAGGATTGCCTCCACAATCGTTCAAGAGCTTTAGAAGCCGATATCATGAAAACGTCAACAACGAATGCCTCCATATATTAAGGGAAGAGAGCTTCAAATGATCGCCTCCTCATATTGTGGGAAGAGAGCCTCAATGAGACGACCTACTCGGTTTTGAGAGAAAAAAAAAATGGCAAGAAAGCCATGTTTGTCACGACAACATCAAGTTTCTACTTGTGACACGAAGCCGGTGGACATGTATCCACTGGAAGAAGAAAAACTACTGCTACTACAAGACAAAGTTTTTGTAATATCGACATTTCAAAAATGTTGAATTTGTAGAGGCTTGCACGCAGAAGTTAGGAGACATACTAAATGAGCAAGAAATACTAAAAGAGAAGAAATGGGGTCTCCATGAAGAAAAAAAAAAAAAATGGGGTCTCCATGAAAAAAAAAACAAGATAAAAGAGAAGAAGAAAGGGTCACTTCCTAATAAGTGATCGTGAGAAGGGTTTGAGGGTAAGAACAATAAGTGGTTGTTTCCTCAAATCGGAAGAAAAAAAAAAAAAAAAGAATATTGAGGGTAAGAGCAACAGATTACTTCCTCAATTGTCGAAGAAAAGCATGGCATGTTTCTCACGAGATACTAAATCATACTCGTGATAAGAAGAAGAACAAAAAAAATAATAATAATAAAAAAAAAACGGCGGTACGTGGCGGCAAACATAAAGAGTTTATTGCGAGCGAAGCAAGCATGAGGAGATAAGAGCCGCAAACGGAGATTGGGTGAATATCAAAAAAAAAAAAACAAAGAGCCATTACAAATTACGGGAGTGTTGGAATTACCTAATTTGTAATGTCCAAATGAAGTCTAAATGGGTTTACAGTGTTTGTTTAAATACATACAAACCAAAGTGTGACAATTATGTCATAGCGTGGCAAATCATTACGAATTCAGAAATGTGGCAAATCTGGATAAAGTGGCAAATTTGTAACATCAAATAACAAGAAGAAAAATAGTTAGAGCTTGTGGCAGAAGATTGACGAAATGAAAGATTGTGAGAGAATCTGGATAACCAAAGAAGTGTTACAGTTTTCGAACAAAAGCGTGACTGGAACAAAGATGAATAGAAGAAGAAACAACAAAAATGTTGTGAAGAAACGGAAGCAATCACCAAGTGGTGATGAGATAGAGAACAACAAAAGTGGGTGAAAATCCTATGAGTTGTCTAAAGAGTACAAGAAGTATTTTACTGAAACGAAGAAGGACCGCAATGTCCCTAAACTACGATGGAACCCGTATGTTCTAAAACTACGAAGAGGACCGTAATGTCCCTAAACTACGAAGAGGACCATAATGTCCTTAAACTTCCGAAGAGGACCGAAACGTCCTTAAACTATGAAGAGGACCGAAACATCCTTAAACTATGAAGGGGACCGAAATGTCTACGATAAAGAGAAGTTGGAAAGTTGGTGTTGAGGGGGAGTGTTGAATATTCAACACCAACTTAGTCAAGTGTTCACACCTATCTAGATTAACCTAGAAATATATAGGATGTCTAGAGTCAATGTTAGACAATTAACATGTGTAAAATGAGTGTTCTAGAGTTAGACAAATCAAATAAGAATACTAGATTGTCTAGTAGTTGGTTTGGTGGAAACCTCCATGGTAGGTAAGCCTCCATAGGCATAGTTGTTAGCCTCCATAGGCATAGTTCTCTTCTTCTTTTTTGTAGCCTATAAATAGGCATGTTGTATTCATTTGTAAGTAAGGTAGCAAGAATCAATCAATACAAAGTTCAAGTTACAAAGTCCTTGCTTCCACCCTTCACTACTAGAGCTTTAGGAGCTCTATACGAGCAACACCACGATGCTCGTATATCTCCGAAAAATATTATCAAGGTTTCTAAGTTCTTGATAAAAATATTATGAAGTTACTAACTTTGCTAAGGGAACCCACCCCGTCATCGTCATGAAGCAATCTCCAAATGAACATCTTGAATTTTGGAGAAATAAGCTTGATAGGCCAGAATTTTCGCTAAGAAAAAGGTGCATCATTTGGAGAGCTGTCATAAGTTTCTGGAAGGAAGTGCAGTGAACATACCATTGTCAGTGAGGCTCCGTATCAGCTTGTCTTCAGAAGAGTTGGTATAAACTGGAATACGAAGGCTATTACAGGGGCGTCACATTCTATTAGAGGGGCGTCACCTAATAGGACAAAAACGGGTCACCCATAAGTAATTTCAAAAACCCCTTATCTCAAATAATTTTGTAATGACCAAATAACCCTTATTTAGCTAATTTTAATTTAATTTGATTAGATAATAATTGAATTAATGAATTTTGTTATATACTTGGTGAATTCTTGGACAAAGTTTTTGTGGGAAGAAAAACTAGAGAGAAGAGAAAAAAGAAAATTTTTGGAGATTTCTTTCAAAACCTAGATTTTTATTCACTCAACCAAAATGAATCAAAGTGAAAACCAATGGTTGAAAATGAACATCTATGCCTCTAAACTATCTCCAATGAGTTCAATTTCGCACAAAATTAGCTAAAGTACGTTAAAAAAATCATATTTTTTCACTTACTGCTCATGTTACGGTTGGGTTGAAGCTTCGTTCGCAACCGTAATCTGTACTTACGGTTAGGTTTGGATGAACTCCTAGCCGTAACTGGTTTTCTGGATTATTTACGGCTAGGTTATCCTAGAAAAAAACAAACTGTAAGACAAATTACGGTTGGCTAAAAAAATCGAACCTAGCCGTAAGAGGTTACGGTTGGCAAAAAATCATCCAACCAAAAACTCAATTGTTTAGCCTTTCTGAATGGATTACGGTTAGGTTTGTAGTTTTTGGAAGCAAACCATAACTTATTTTGTATGTCAATTTTAAGTGGTTTTTGGAAAATTTACGGTTATGTTTTATCTAGACCCAACCGTAACTCGATCATTGTCTTGACGGAACTTGAGCAAGACAGAATATTCAGTCCGAAAAAAACAGATGGTGATTATTGTCAAGACCTAATATTCTGTCCCAAAATAACCACCGTGTTTATCTCAAATGGAGGAATGGAATTCTTAACAACGTTTCCATTTAGGAATGAATTTTTTGAATCTTAATACGTAAGTGATACATGTTTATCTCAAATGGAGATAAAACCGGCCAATAGTCAATACACAGGTTTGTTCTTCTTCCTTTTTTATGTGGGAAGTACACATTTGTTAGGTTGGTAATAAAAATAGCCAACCGTAGTTTTGTGATCCACAAAATTAGGTAATTAAAAGAAATTAGTTAGATATTAAATAAAAAAAATATTTCATAATAATAAAAACGTGTTTAGTTAGATAACTAGATATTTACGGTAAAATTCATTTAAAAATTTTAATTTCTTTTTAGTTTGGGATTGTTTACGGTTAGGTTTGGGAGAGTCGAACCCAATCGTAAACCTATTTACGGTTAGAATTTCTAACCGTAACACCTACAGTTTTTTTTTTTTTTTTTTTTTACGGTTATAAAAGTTTTTAACCGTAACAGTTCCAGAAAATAATTTTACGGTTAGGAAATTAAAAATACCTAACCGTAAGTGAATCTGCAACTTGATTTTTCTCCTGATTTCAGCCAATTTAATCCGTTTCAAACACAAAAATATGGGTTTTTCGAATCTAAATAAATTCAGTTGAAAAAAGACGAGGAGATAAAAGTGTGGTTAGATGACTGGAATTGAGGTTTTTCGAAGATGATGAAAAGATTTCAATTGAAAAACAAAGGGAATGATATACGATTGATGAAGGATATGAAGTTTAGAAGAAGAAGATGAGCAAATTTTAGAATTAGAATTAGAATGAGTTTTGATTTTTAGTTTTTAGGTTTTTTTTAGTTGAAGGGTATTTTAGATATTTGGTATTAAACCAAGAATACCCCATAACTAAATTTTTGGTCACTAGGAATCCATGTGAAGCCTCTCTATTGGAACATGACGCCTCAATAATAGGCTTCTGGAATATATATAATTAGTTCAGCCAAGAAATGGTCGAAACTTGGTAAACCAATTCCTAGTTCCATTTTCCATTTACCATCTTCTCGACATATTAATTCTGTAAATGACCTTTTGTCCCTCTATGCTCATTGGGTTTAGGTGTTCTTGGGGGAGGAGCCGTCCCCCACGATACAGCCGTGAGTGCTGCGGATATCATGTCCCGCCGGCGTGGCCTAATCGCCTCAGCGCCCTTGTTGCCAAGAGGAGCACACTTCGCTCTACCCATCTCGGTGCCGATTGATTAGTTCGGCTTTCCTGCGTTTCCATCTCGATTAAGCATCCGTCTCGTTTTAAGACCAATTGCAATTATTAAATATATCCACTTCCTCGATGACGCCCTGCCAAATACATCCCGCCCTACCGTTGATGTTCTCGACATATTAATTCCTCAACTTTGTAACAGCCAGATTTCGGTCTTCCATTTTCCATTTTCCAGGTCACTCCAAGGATCAGACCACGCACTGATATGGAATCATTTCCAACCATCCACAAACAACCATCCTTGCAGGAATTTTCTGCTCTCGAGCATGGCAGCCCAGGTGGAAGAACATTTCGGAGGCTTAGATACAGACCAAAAAGAAGCTCCCCTAAGATATTAAGCATTGACCAATTTGGCCTTAAAAGTAGTTCGATAAGAAAGGAACCGCCACAGCAATTCAGAAAGGAACTTCCCTAAGCCAGTTCCAGTTGGTGTAGTGAGCTTTTCTTTCTTCCCTTCAGTGCCCTCACCTGCTCTCATGTACCATTTGATCTACTAATAAGAAGTATAACAATAATATGAAACAACAATGCCACATGTAATCATTCCATACGTAAAACGAAAAAACATAGTGTGGACTTGTAACATACGAATTTTATCACCTAAAAATAAAGGAAGAGAACAGAGTCAGTGCTGACTGCTGAACCTCAACACCTTCAAAACCAGAGGTATTTCTTTTTCACTAGTATCTTTGATGTTCTTTTCAAATAACATGGACTTTAATTTCAAGTCAAATAATGGGGGAAGTAGGCAAACAATAAAAACAATGACAAGGGATCATAAATTTCAAATGATCATAAATTTCAAATGATATGTTAATTCTGGAGTGAAAAAAAAAACGAATTTTGGTCACCGTAGAGTTTCGAATTTATCTTCAAATCCTGAAGGAATTTAGATGAACCTTTTGAAACAACGTAGGGACATCCTGATAGCACCATGAAAATTTCTAACTTTTTAAAGTTGTAAAAGTATTTTTTTATATTTTACAAAACAGAGAACGCCTCCAAAAATTCCTGACTGATAACTAAAGTAGTTTTTATGGGGTAACCATGAGTTTTTTGATATGGTGGTTCAAACGGTTTGTAAATCTAGATATTATCTTCAAAACTCATATTTTTATCTTCCGTTTGGAACTAAGGTTTGTGAGATGTGGTATTAGGTGATTTGGAAATTACATAAACGAAGATCAGAATGAAATTCGAAAAGGAACATGGCTCAAACACAACTCTAAGCGAATTACATGTTTGTAAAATTCTCCAAAAACAGACTGCCACCTCTTATCGAGGATTTAAAGGTCGAGAATTAGCTCATAATCAGAATATTCTCACACCGTATGTATGAAGTTTTCATGTTCCTAGCATATGCAAGAATATTGTATCTTGTTCTCTTGAAGATGGTAAAAGATTGAAGATCTTATAATTAAATGAAAAACTTGTTATAACTAAGGTTGATTTTTAGCAACAGCTATAGGACTTAGGTCTACATAAGCTAAAGGAAAATCACTGGAGTAAACATAGCGATTCTGTGCTTTGTTGCGGTGTCTTGAATACTTCAGATGGTGCATTTGGAACCGTGAAATTATAAGTCAATGGCTAAATCAAGTTAGCATAGATTACGCACCCAAATGTAGTTTGATTTGAACACAAAAAGGAATTCTATGTAGAATCAAAATATGCTATAAAACCTTAGAAAAAATGTTCGTGAGTAATCCTAGACCTTAGAATTAATTCAAATTGGGCCTAGTCGGAAATGATTTCAACCCAAACTAAGGTGATAAAAAGGTGGTTTGTAACTTCTACAGATGATTGTACGAGGTACTCTCTCATATACTGGACTTCAATTTCTGAGACAAGCAAAATCATAATTGCAGTCGATCTATACATAGAGAAAAGTACAAATCTGTGATATTACCCACTCCAACACTCAAATTTTATCTGCCTGCCTCAAAATGGGAAAACTAAAACCGGCCGCGAGTTATAACCCCATAGGTGTCATTATCCATGTACAAAACAAAATAAATTGTTCACAAAAACCACATTTAACATAAACTGTCTGTATTATCCTTTTAGTTTAAATCACCCAAAAAAAAAAAAAAATCAACCACCCCTATAATTTTTATTATATTCTCACAACCAACAGCAACACACCACATCAGCACCATCATCGTGCCACTACCACTGACCACCACCGCCACCACCACCACCACAGACTGCCTCCAACCACCACCAACATCGCCGCCACCACATACCACCATCACCATGGACCGCCGACAACCGCCATTGCACCACCACCGTCCTCGCCGCCGCCACTGCACCACCACCCCCGCCGCCACTGCACCGCCACCGCCGCCGACCATCACCGCGCCACCACCGCCGACCACCGCTCCACCACCACCACCGCCGCCGACAGCCACCGACCACCACCGCGTCGCCACTGCGCCATTGCAACACATCCACTAGCCACCACCACCACTGTCGACCACCGCCGATCACCAATGTCGCCGACCACCACTGACCAAAACCAACACCGCCAACACCTGCCGTACCGCCACCAGCACCATGACCGCCCCCCACCACCGACCAAAAATTAGATGAAACCAATTATGGTTTCATCATAAATACGATGAAACCGATTTTGGTTTTATCATAAATAAGATGAAACCATAATTGGTTTCGTGAGAATTCAACTACAAGAAAAATTATAAGAGATATTATTTATGTTCATTGAGAGAAAGACATCATTAAAATGTCATGATTGACATGGCATGCCTAAATGCTACTCCATTGCCACCCACCACCGCGGAACACCACCACCAAACACCGCTGCCAACGCCACCGCCCAGCTCACATACTACCGCCACCACCATCTAGCACCTAGAACCACTACCGCAACCAACAACTTATGGTAGCGTCATCCACCACCCGCCACCACCAAATATTCATAAAACCACCACCGCCGCCGCCTCGAACAAATCCTACCACCATCGATGTCAACAACACCACCACCGCTATTACCACCCCCATAAGCACCACAACCGCCAATACCATCACCTTCGTAACAAAAATATCATGAAACCAAAACTGATTTCATCAAAAAAGTGTTTGGTTTCATAAGAAAACAATCCATCTATGTACCATTAAAAAAATATTGATGAAACCAAAACTGATTTCATAGAAAATAAAAAATAAATCAGATGAAACCAAAATTGTTTCAACAAAAAAAAATCACTAACAAAAGTTTAATTTCGTCAATAAAACCTCAAAAAATATTGATCGAATGCAGATGAAACCAATACTTGTTTCAATAGAATACTATTTATCACTAACAACGTTGGTTTCACCGAAAAATTTAAAAAAATTATTGAAAATTTGGATGAAACCAAATTGGTTTCATCATAAATTTCCTCGTGACTGTTTTAATTTTCATTTTCCAACACTTTCCGGGCTCAAAAATGTTTTTTAAACCTATTGTGATGGGTATATATTTCCATCCAAGGATGATAACATTCTCACTCAAGAGTAAAATTAAGATTACCACCAACACCGTCTCCACCAACCACCACCTGTTTCAACAAAAAAATTATCATATTATGACCAACAAGATTGGTTTCATTGATATAAACTAAAAAAAAATAGCAAACACAAAACTAAAACCAGCAAGTGGTATGCAGAGATAAGTATCATTGTGATATAACCACGAAACATTCTCCCAACTAATAAGCTCAATTTCAGCTTTTGAATCTACATGCATACCTTTTGACTACCACAACATCACTAATTGGTTACATCGTCGAATTTGTAAAGCTATCGACCAGAAACTAAGCACACATTATACCTAAAATAAAGGTCATTACAAACTAACCTCACGCTTTGTATTATAACCACGAAAGTGTACATCAAACAAGGGTAGTCAAGAAAACAAGTGAACCATCTATAAATATTTCAGACATAAACCACTTGCCTATGATCTAAGACCATTTCAAGACCATAGATTAATCATTTTCTACTATGTTGTTTGTTGGTGCAACTGATTACTTGTATTAAAGAGAGGTTAAAAGACTGCACCAACATTGTTTTAAGTTTCATTAGCACTTATTCATATTATTAATCTCATTTACCATAAATTCATTCATGTTAGTGCACTAATCTCTTCCTAAAAGGTAATCGCCTACCTATATCCTATCATCCTCACTTAACCTGTCCTCGATGTCTAATTTTATTGAGACAAACTAGGAAGAATCTAAAACCTCAATACTTACAAACAAAAACGTATTTAGCCTCTTTCAGATCATTTGCAGAAAGAAGCCGTCATAATCACGAATGTTATATCCAGAAGCTCCATGTTTATAATCTTACTCTCCATAAGGCATCTCAATTTGCCTTGTAGTGACTCAGTGCTATTTAAACTCCTAAACTCAGGGCTATTCCCAATAAATGTCCATATATGATTCGTTTACATTTTGACAGGGTTCCTCTCAACTTAACAATCAAATCTCAAAATCAGAATTCAAATTAGTAAAATACCTTATTGCAGTCTTCTTTGCTCTTACTTCATATCATCTGACAAAGATCGCATAACCAAGCACCAGATTAACCAACTGCACATAAAAACCCCAAGAACAAATTCATTTCCATTCTCATTTGAA
This sequence comes from Papaver bracteatum, assembly GCA_023529315.1. Classification (NCBI taxonomy): domain Eukaryota; kingdom Viridiplantae; phylum Streptophyta; class Magnoliopsida; order Ranunculales; family Papaveraceae; genus Papaver; species Papaver bracteatum. Next base: position 24,329 of record JAJJWX010000301.1, on the reverse strand, counting down.
TTAAAGCTTTACTCAAATATTATTTTCAACCTTTCCACATTTTGAGTACCCATTAATCATAACAGTCAAGAAAACAAATTCTTGTCATGCATTTCACCAAACACCATCTGAGCAAGTTCAATTCATATACCCGTCAAAGAATTCCAATATATTGAATATCAAAGCATCTGAGCATTTGAAAGAATTCATATTCTATAAAATATTTTTCAAGCTAAATCAATATCAAATCATTTGAAACCCAAGCTAACTATACTTTTTCATCCTAAAAATATGAACAGAACCGCTGAGTGTAACGACATGAAAAGGATTCTGGAGTTCATCAATTCCAGTCGAATCAAAGGATTTATGATCAAATTTGAACATGTAATTTGTTCATTCTATTGTCTTTTATTGAAATCCATGATCAATTTTATCAATAGCCTAGATTTGATTCTGAAATTCCATAAATTTTATCCTCCGAACGCGTTGCTCCCATATGTAAGAGTTCATCAGCATTGAAAAAAATAATTGCAACCAATTTTGAAGTTACTAGACATCTGCAAATACACATACCATATTGTACTAAAGAAACTACAAAGCATATGATGCACCAAAAATTAACACTAATCAGGAAGAAAAAAACTGCGCAAAAACCAATTTTGGTTTTCCACGATGAGAATAAAGAGTTTCTACACATTTGAACCTGCTAGAAAACTCTCATAGTTACTAGTCTCCAGCCCGTCCCACATCCTATTCACCATTTTACAATACCATTATTCACCTCAACAATTTCACGAATCCAGTGGATTAGTGCATCCATGTTCTCCCTACCTATGGTTACTAGTTGCTAGCAACATTAGGTGGCAGTCTGTTCCACATTCTATATACCGTTGTATAAGTTTGAAGCAAATATAAACAAAATAGAATTTAACTACATCATAAATCTAACCATCAAAAGAGTTAGATACAGAAATCCCATTTAGAACAGTCAAATAGTCAAAATACATCTCCATATGACTATAAGGTCTACCCATACATGACTAAATCTTCGCTTGTAAACCTCATCAGACGACACTAGTGATGCAGTTGTTTTTTAATCTGAACTCAACAATCTCCAACCACATTTACAATAAAACATTTCATCTCATATAAATAGATAAAATTCATTTTAATTTAACTTAATTGGAATGCGCAATTGGGGGATACATTTATTAATTGGGGGATATAGCTACAGGACAAAAACGGTGTCCCAATAGCAATTTTGGGTTACCCCCTATGTAATTATTTTTTTAATTCCTAATCTAGCCCTCACTAATCCTAATTAGTGATTAATTTTAATTAGTAAATTCTTAAGTATTTGGGGGATAGATTAGCTTGATTTTTTATTTTAATTTGTGTGAGTGAGGAGTAGAAGGAGGGAAAAAAAATTGAGTGGAATTTTTTTTTTTTGAAAATGGAAGATGATTGTGATGAGAGAATTGTTGCTAAGAGGTTGAAAATTTGATTTTTTGTTTCTTTGAATCCACCATTGTTGCAGCTAAAAAAGCTCGGTGCCGGCATGGTATTCAACCAAAAACCCATGCTAGCATTGCCGGAAATTTTCAAAATTTGTTTTCCATTATCGGGGGGGGGGCGTAGCCGGCACAAAAAATTTAAGAACCTGATCTTCAAAACCTATTTTTTATGGTTTTAATAAGTCTACTTCCGGCACAGTAAGGTGATTTTCGAGCATGCCGGAACTACTTCCGGCATGGTTTTTGCCTGAATTTTTATGCCGGAACATGATGAAAAGTATCCAGAAACTTGATTTTTTTTTCACTTAACTACCTGCATTGATAGATTTATATCGAGCATGCCGGCATTTAGTTCTGGCATTGAATTTCATCACTTCCGGCATGGTCTTCATCATTTCCGACATGTTCTTCATAACTTCCGGCATGTTCTTCATCATTTTCGACATGTTCTTCATCACTTCCAGCGTGGTCTTCATCCTAAATAATCATGACGGTACTGAGAAACCCAATATCGACATGGTCTTCATCATAAATAACCATGGCGGAACTCAGTACCGGCATGGTCTTCATCACTTCCAGTGTGGTCTTCATCTTTTCCGGCATGTTCTTCATCTTTTCCGGCGTGTTCTTCATCATTTCCGGTGTGTAAAAAAAACAAAAAACAAAGTGAGGAGCCGGCAGAGAAGGAATGGTTGAAGAACGATGAAGAAAAAAAAAATCGAAAACCTAAACCTAAAGGACTACCGGAACTAATGTTAGAAATGGGGGATATATGTTTTGGTTTTTGATTTTAATATTTTAGGGGAAAGGGTATAACAATATTTTCATAAAGTTTTTTAATTAACCAAAGGGTATTTTTGTACTTTCATATCAATTGGTCACACCTTAGCCGAAATCATGGGGTGGGGGAAGTAATCAATATCCCCCCAATTAATAAATGTATCCCCCAATTGCGCGTTTCTTAATTGTTGTAAAAACCCAACTCAAAATTCATTCAATTTTCAACCTAAAAAATCAAAAGAAAACTGATTACCTTCCATACAAGAGACCGAATTCCAGTACCATCAGGTATTGATACTGATGTTAATCTTTTGAAAGATGATATTCATAAAAATAAAACCAAATTCTTTAGAAATCATATTCTGATTGGAAATTAGATACAAAAAAACCCTAAAATGAAATACTCACCTCTTATAATAGTTGAGGTTGAGGTGAAATTTCTTCAAATCAAACAATAGATGATGATGATAATGATATATCATCATTGTGATTCAACTTTTTGTACAGTGATTCTCGGAGATGGTCAGAAATTGAAGGTTGGATCGGAAGAGGAGGAGTAGGAGGTTCTGTAAAATTATATGATTTTGAGTACCACCACCGTCATCATCATTGATACAAATCGATTTAACTCAAAAAATTAATACCCAATCTTCATTGAATCGTGATCTGTATTTCGAATTTGGTTGTAGATAAGGACATGGAAATGGGTTTGATTGAGGTGTAATGGTAGGAAGAGGAGTTGTGGAGGTGATTTTGGTGGAGGATCAGGATATTGCAGTGGGTTTAGTGGTGGTGTAGGAGTAGGAGGTTGAGGTGTTGTTGCTGGTAAAGGAGGCGGCGATGGTGTTAATGAAATATATAGACGCGGTACTGGTTTCAGTGGTGGTTTGAGAGTTCAAGAGAGATTGGGGAATTAATATCTCGTACAAAGAAAAGCATAAAAAAAGGGTAAGCCTGGTATTTTTGAAATAAAAAAAGATCTAATTTAGATTATTATTTTGGATTTAGGGTTTTTGTATCACTTTTTGGGGGAAATGGAGTTCTTATAACTCTCAACATATGGCTGGAGTTTTTGTATCACTAATTTGGTCACATTAGTGTTTTATGACTAGTTTTGTATATATTATATTTTATGTATATATATGATTCCAAATCATAGATTTTAGGAGAAAATATAAAAACCTTCGTATAATTTGGGACTTGAAAAAACCCCTTCCCCTTCATCTAAAATGGGACGGAGGGAGTCCCGTTGCCTACTAAAAGTTAAGCTTGAAAGTTTGTGTAGTACAGAACAAATCCTGGGCAGCTGGGCTTGAACTTGAAGGGTAGTCATGTGTCTATGGGTCTTATATATACATGTCTGTATGTGTTAAATGGTCACGCTAACAGGGGATTATTTGAACACGATTTGACTTCTAAGGTGGATTAGTCCCATCCTTGAAACCCTGCGTGTTTGTGGTGAAATAAGGTCTTTTTTCTATAATATGAACTCGTTTATTTTGTTCATCTATTGTATAATTTCTCTTTTTTTTGTTTTTCTAGGAAAACGAATCATTTCTTCCTCTGGCTCCACTCTCTTTCTCAGAAATTGGTTTGTTGACGGGGATCAAATAACTACAGGACTACCCAAGGCTCTGAAAGGCTTATCACCTCCTCTGGTGAGGTGGTGGACCATCAAGGCAAGTACCATGGACCTTTCATCCTTAAAAGCAGCATTAAGAGCGTCTAGTTACCAACTACATCAAGTGATACTTCACCCGCGGTAAGCAAGCCGTCCTCTTCAGGCAGCTGACTCCCACCAGTCTTTTCAGTTCTGCTTTTGAAACCCCCGACACCAACAAGATCGAACCCTATATCCTTTCTCTGAACATGAAACCCTAACGGGTCTCAGTCATGTTGAATCTGGTTTGCTGCATGAGGTTGGATCTTGGAAGATCATCTTCGAAGGTGGTTTGTTGGATCCATATAGATTGACGTCAGATGGAACAAAGCCAGCGTCCGCCACTGGAAATGGAAACTCATGAGGGGCCACCAATAGAACCTCTTTGTGTTCTCTTTAACAAAATCTGCAACTACACCTTATTGAGTTTTGTAGGAAACAGCATTGAGTTTTGTAGGCTTGTTGTTTGGAAGATTCAGATGATTGGCGAGCAGCACCAACAGGGTTGTTGTAGCTGTTTTACCAAGCCTATTATCACCTTCAACAATTCAATAATATCTGGGTAGTGACATTTTTCTCTGCTCTTTTCTGGAATCTGGTTCTTCCTTCCTCTCCTTTTTGTCTCCTCATCTTCTCTATGTTCGCCAGAATCTTCGGATGAACCAAAGGTTTCATCATTAATCGAGTCAAAACATGTTCTCTCTTCTTCTTTTTTTTTTGTTATCTTTAATCTAGTTCCAACAGTTGGAAATTAAGAGCCTGTATCTTAGCATCAAATTTTTACCTTCTTGTTTTAGCTTTTACTTGTATATAAAGCTTCATCTACCATTTTTTTGATCGGAAGGAGAGAAAATTTATTAGACAAAAGAATTTACAAAAAAGGCTACAAGAAGTAGCAGATAAAAAAAAAACAAAACTACTTTAAACAAAAGCAGAGAACAAGAAACTTCTAAGAAAAAATTGGGATCCCAATTGTCCCCCGCAGATACGGTATTGTCTTCATTAAACTTATATCTTTTTGTTGCGGTTAGGGTTCTTAATTCTTTATATATCAAGAGAGCCAAATTTTCATAAACTTTATCAATTTTTGTTTTGTTCATGGTATGTTATACCTGGTTTTGTTCTTAACGTACCCTGAAACGATTATCAATAATTGACACAGGAAGCAGATCTTTATTTTATCCTAGTCAAACCTGGAAAAACATAGTAGAAGTTTTAACACCCATATCTTTTTTCTTTTCTATTATTGTTGACCTATTTTCTATGCAAGTTACTAGTATAAAATCACTAAATTGGTTTTTTCCTGCACCTCTACTCCAGGTCGGCTTTGATCGGGTGGACAAGTATTGAAGAGGTGAAAAATACTGTCGCACCCTATGTCTCTAAAGTGATTAAAAAGTATCGTTATGGTGGTGGTTATACTTATACAAGTGCAAGTGAAGTACTTGAAGATTATAAAACCTTCAAGGTAATACCAATGTCTTTTTGCTTGCCTAATTCACAATGCATTTATTATTATTCCTAACTGAGATTTTTTGTATTATCTTCTTACATTTAGGCTCTTCATAAAACGTTGGTAGAGGAAAAAGATAAGCTTTTTATTGAAACCTATGTTGCTGAGTATGTCTATCACTACGCACTGTATGTCAAGGCTGAGGTTATTGGGATATTCTCTTCCTTTGCTTGATTTCCATTTCTTTTCTTTAGCTGCATGTTACTTCAATGAGAGATCACTAAGGCACTGTTTTATTTTTTCAAATTTTTTTTTTAATGATTGCCGGAAAACAGATGCTTTGTGTATTTCCATACCTGTTACATGGTCACCTTCAGGATCATCAGAAAAAATGGATCGATGATCAGTTACGGAGAATTGAATATAAATATGATGAACTTCGCTCAGACTCCCTGGGGTATTGGATATTGGATTGGGAGATACCGATTGATCAGTTTGGCAAGGATGCTCAGAGGGAAATACGTGAACAAACGGTTGAAAAGTGCATGCATTTCAAGAAATATCAGAATGATTGGCATACTCATGCTGACAAGATTGATAAAAAGATGAGAGAGTTCGAGGTATTACTAAGAAAGCATGTAAATCGTCGATCCTTTATTATTTTTTACCGCTGATATTGATTTTTTTGTTTGCTTTCTCATCTTATAGGAGCTCGAGTCTGAAATTTCTGGTATGAAAAATGACATGCTTTTGCGATTGAGACATTCCTCTACTTATTATAAGACATGCCACGATGTAGAGGATGGATTTCACAAGCTGGAAAAAGTATTTTTTCAACTCCTTCCTGATGGCGAGGTAAACTGAAATTCGATTTATACTGTAATAGTTAACAAGCTTGTCCCTTTTAGTACTTACTATTTGTATATATTATTGGTGACTCAGATGGATCTTGCAAAAAAGTGGTCTGACGTAAAGCTAGGCGTGGAGGAGCTGGTCGGGAAATAGGAAGAGGAATATATGCTAGGCGTGGAGAAGCTGGTCGGGAAATAGCAAAGGATTAACTCTTACCTGATTATTCCAGTCTATTGGGCATCATCATTCGCTGTGGCACCGCCATATAATTTCTCAAGAAGTGATTATGAACTCTCTTGACCAAAGTTCTTTTCCCAATTCTTGTGCAGTGGTTAGTTTTGTAGGCTTGTTGTTTAGAAGATTCAGATGATGGGCGAGCAGCATCAACTGGGTTGTTTTAGCTGTTTTATCAAGCCTATTATCACCTTCAACAATTCAATAATACTGGGTAGTGACATTTTTCTCTGCTCTTTTCTGGAATCTGGTTCTTCCTTCCTCTCCTTTTTGTCTCCTCATCTTCTCTATGTTCGCCAGAATCTTCAGATGAAAAATTCTATCTATTTTTGTTATCTTTAATCTAGTTCCAACAGTTGGAAATTAAAAGCCTGTATCTTAGCATCAAATTTTTACCTTCTTGTTTTAGCTTTTACATCTACCATGCATTCATAAAGTGGAGAATAGCGTTTTTGTACCAGGGTTGTAAACTTTGGTACTTGGGGTCGTTAAGGTTGTTTAAAAGATAGTTTATTCACATTCCCTTTAATGAGGGAACTTTTACCGGGTACTCAAATGCAGAACCAAAGTCCCAATGACCAATCTGTTACCTAATTTTGAAGGCATTGCATCTTTTGAAAGAAAATCTCCATCACCATCCAAACACACAGTAGTCTGATAGTAGATTCTTTGGTACCTGACAAACCCGTATGGCATATGCCATAGCATTTAGTGGTAAATATTGTAATTGAACTCAATTTGTAGATCCTCTACAGAGGTTAGTAATGTAAACAAAAATTCTTTACATATACAACTCCAAAACCACCCCCTCATAAAACCTTAACCAGGAGATTATCTACAAATACTCAAATGGAAAATTGAAATGTTTATGTTGGGGGAAGCCATGAAATTCTTCTCGTCTTCCACACAATCTAGTGGCGTAATGAAACCACCTGCACTAAAATGCCGATAATCAAAGTGGGCCGAATTTTGTCTTACAAATTTTGCTTGTTGGGGGAGACCAGTCAGACACTCTAAGATTTTCTCTTGTATCAGCATTTTCTGTGCGCAAGGTAGGCTAGTTTCAGATGACTAGAGGGATATTGAGGTCCTTTTGTTATGGAACTCCAACTCTTTATTCCATGCTGGTCTGCTATGCCGCAGAAGAAACAGGTCGGCTAGTTGTCACAGATGGTTGAGACGGAGTCCCATTTAGTACAGGTGTTACCCCAATTTCTGGAGTTCCAGAATCAGTCACAGAAACACCTCGCTTTTCTTCCATTTTCCTGCGAAATTGAAGGGTGGAAAAAAGCAGACTTTTTCTCCAACTCAGAAAGAGAGAAACCCATACAGGAAAGAAAAGAGATATGAATATCTTTCACAAAAAGCATGTATTCAGCGAACTTCTGACCATTCAATTGTTGCGCACTGCGAAGTGGCAAAAGTAGTGGAAGGGCATGCTCGGCAGCAGATTCACGCCATGCTAAACAAGGCAAATTGATCAGAAGAAAAAAAAAAGTCATAATTATAAAGTACAATTTTCCTCAAACCTTTTTAATTGTACTAGAAAAAGGAAAAGCATTTTACTTTCTTCAACTTTTTAACAAGAAAAAGCATTTTAAAGATATGCAACGCAGAACGAAGAATTCCTCGCATTTAAGAAAAGCATAAAAGTAGAAATTAGAGAGAGTACCTGCTTGAGAATCGAGTCTACAACTCCCAAAGCACATGAGGGAGGGAGCTGAATGATCCTCAACTGTACACTGTTGGACCGTCTGCAAAATCTCCAATGTTGCATGTACGTTCGTGGTGCACACCAATTCTCCCAGGCATAGCAAAGGATTAACTCTTACCTGACAATGGTTATATCATCAGAAGGCAACCCAAAATTCCTGATTTTTTTAAATTTCTTACAGTTAGTAATGCCTTTTCATCACCAACAGACGCTTCCAAAATCCATTAATGGTGGCTTATGGGAGAGACGCGTCTGTCCAAGTTTGAATAGAAACTTCTAGGTTTCCAAAGTAAAACTAGTAAAAATTTCCAGGGGCTACGCCCCTGTTCGATCAATCAATTCTGAGTTGGGAGGGGCTACGCCCCCCGGAAAGCGGCAAACAATCTTGAAAATATCTAACACAGACTTCAAAATTAGCATGACACATCATTGAAATCGATAAATATGAAGCTCACTGTCGATTCAAACTTCAAATATGGTATAACGATATGCAAACTATGAACCAGCAAGAAGCTTCGGGTGGGTTCTGAATTCAAACCTAGCATGATACATTATCGAAATCGATAAATATGAATTTCAATATCGATTCAAACTTAAAATGTGGTATAACGGCATACATACTATGAACCATTCATAGGTGAGATTCCATGGAATATTCTCAAAAACCTTAAACAAACCCTTTTCTAGCTAATACGTGGCATATTGTATGCATACCATGGCTCCGAGATCGAAACACAGTCGGGAGTGGACCACTAGAGTTAGACTCGATTTTGTCTTTCGGATGAACTATGAGACGAAATATATCGAATTTAACATCATAGGTTCAAAGATTACTAGAGTTAGACCCGAGTTTGTCTTTCAGATGAACTGCAGACGAAATATATCAAAATTGAACATCACGGGTTCAAAGATTACTAGAGTTAGACCCGAGTTTCTCTTTTGTATGAACTGCAGACGAAATATATCAGAATTGAACATCACAGGTTCAAAGATTACTAGAGTTAGACATGAGTTTCTCTTTCGGATGAACTGGAGACGAAATATATCAGAATTGAACATCACATGTTCAAAGATTACTAGAGTTAGACATGAGTTTCTCTTTCGAATGAACTGGAGACGAAATATATCATAATTGAACATCACAGGTTCAAAGATTACTAGAGTTAGACATGAGTTTGTCTTTTGGATGAACTGCAGATGAAATATATCAGAATTGAACATCACATGTTCAAAGATTACTAGAGTTAGACATGAGTTTCTCTTTCGGATGAACTGGAGACAAAATATATCAGAATTGAACATCACAGGTTCAAAGATTACTAGAGTTAGACATGAGTTTGTCTTTTGGATGAACTGCAGATGAAATATATCAGAATTGAACATCACATGTTCAAAGATTACTAGAGTTAGACATGAGTTTCTCTTTCGGATGAACTGGAGACAAAATATATCAGAATTTAACATCATAGGTTCAAAGATTACTAGAGTTAGACCCGAGTTTGTCTTTCAGATGAACTGCAGACGAAATATATCAAAATTGAACATCACAGGTTCAAAGATTACTAGAGTTAGACCCGAGTTTCTCTTTTGTATGAACTGCAGACGAAATATATCAGAATTGAACATTAGACATGAGTTTCTCTTTCGGATGAACTGGAGACGAAATATATCAGAATTGAACATCACATGTTCAAAGATTACTAGAGTTAGACATGAGTTTCTCTTTCGAATGAACTGGAGACGAAATATATCATAATTGAACATCACAGGTTCAAAGATTACTAGAGTTAGACATGAGTTTGTCTTTTGGATGAACTGCAGATGAAATATATCAGAATTGAACATCACATGTTCAAAGATTACTAGAGTTAGACATGAGTTTCTCTTTCGGATGAACTGGAGACAAAATATATCAGAATTGAACATCACAGGTTCAAAGATTACTAGAGTTAGACTTGAGTTTCTCTTTCGGATGAACTGCAAACGAAATATATCAGAATTGAAGATCACAGGTTCAAAGATTACTATAGTTACACCTGAGTTTCTCTTTTGGATGAACTTCAGACGAAACATATCAGAATTGAACATCACATGTTCAAAGATTACTAGAGTTAGACCTGAGTTTTTCTTTCGGATGAACTGGAGACGAAATATATCGGAATTGAATATCACAGACTGTGAAAATGAGCATATTACCCTTATTGGAAAAAAGTGCAATAAATATTATGGAGACTATGAAAATGACCATACTACCCTTATCGAAAATAAGTAAAGTAAATGTTACAGATCAGAAAATGACCATATTACCCTTATTGGAAAAAGTGGAATAAATACTATGCGATCTGAAGGTGAAAATGACCATACTACCCTTATCGAAAATAAGTAAAGTAAATGTTACAGACTGTGAAAATGACCATATTACCCTATTGGAAAAAAGTACAATAAATATTATGGAGACTATGAAAATGACCATAATACCCTTATCAGAAATAAGTAAAGTAAATGTTACAGACTGTGAAAATGACCATATTACCCTTATTGGAAAAAAGTGCAATAAATATTATGGGGACTGTGAAAATGTCCATACTACCCTTATCGGAAATAAGTAAAATAAATGTTACCGATTGTAAAAATGACCATATTACCCTTATTGGAAAAAGTGCAATAAATATTATGGAGACTGTGAAAATGACCATACTACCCTTATCGGAAATAAGTGAAGTAAATGTTACAGACTATGTAAATGACCATATTACCCTTATTGGAAAAAGTTCAATAAATATTATGGAGACTGTAAAAATGACCATACTACCCTTATCGGAAATAAGTAAAGTAAATGTTACCGATTGTGAAAATGACCATATTACTTGAAGGCTCAGTTTGAAATTTTCTTATATATAAAAGTAGATGTAAAATATAATCATATATCTAAATGTGAAAGGATGGTTGGAATATCTCACTTGGACACAGGAGGCTCAGGTTCGCCTCATTTATTTATTTTTCAAATTTTTTTTTACAACTCTTATAAGGGTTGTGATAGTAACAATAAAAAAATAGGACAAAACTACTAATATTGAGAGGAAGGAAGGATGGTTCAAGGCTTGTGCTAACACCTAGTAGGCTTGTGTTCGAATCTCTCAAACACCATTTCTCCAAATGATTTTTTTTTTAATCTTCAACAACCCTTATAAGTGTTGTCGTATAGTTATTCACTACCTTAACGAGATTAGTTGTTGAAGTCTAAAGGTGGTCACTATACTTTTCACAAAAACGTTATGATTTTGATTCTCGTCACAATTCTTTGTTCCTCTTTGGTCTCAAGAGTTGGACGTTTTCATACTTTGACAACTTTTGTTTGACAAAAGTTGTCAAACATACCACCTTTCATAACCTTAAATATACGAATTGTGAAGTTACAGTTGTAGATTACTGTTTTTCCCATAGTATGCGACGAAATATAACTACGACAACTAAAAATGATTTGAAGTAAGACAAGAATGACTTAACAACAATTTACAAAGCAATTGTTGTAGAGTATTGATTTAGGTATTTTATGTAGTATTCCTACTAGCTCTATTTTTTTCTGATGGAAATATTTTGCACATTAACAACAAAAGTTATGGAACGCCTTGAATATCTTTTTCTATTTAATTGATCAAATCATCAACCTTTTCTCTTCGCAAAAAATAAAATAAAAGCATTTTTGCTTCCCATATTATTATTTTTGAGAACGCTATCATTCATTTGGTAAATTTGGGGTGCCAAAGTTCATAGAAGACCAAATAGTGACAACTAAATTGTTTGACCGTTGACCAAAATAAATGAGAGTTTTAAACTATCATGTTTCCCCCTAATCAAAAGACGATCCCGAAAACATTTCAAATACCCGGACCAAAGAAAACACAAAAATCCAAGAAAATTTGTAAAAAAAAACCTAGTAATCGATCGAACCATCGATTGTTATAGATTCTGGCGAATCTGACGGTCGAAATACTGACAAATTGCACAAGCCAATCAGAGAATTCCTATTCCAATTATAAATTGGTCTAAATAAATTAATCCCATTTTGTCTCTTCCTTTTTATAGAATTTTCTGAAAGAACCACAAATTATTCTTCTTATATTATGTTAGGTATGAAGCATCCTCCATCGATCAATTTGGGGAACTTTGGTGAGGGTATACATTACCAAGAAGCTACTTTCACTATGATTCATGAAGAAGAAGATAAAATGGTTGATGAAGAGAAATTTGTTTTTTGGTCGGGAATCGGTAAAAACATTAATTAACAACTCGGCTGGCTCTGTTGTTTTATGTTTTGGGAAGAATCTAAATGGGACTAATTCATTGGTTGAGACTAAATGAGATCAGGTTGAAGCAAAATGGGATGAGACTAATCGAACTTTTAAATTTGGAGTTGGGATTGTTGGTTTCATTGCTTCCACATATGTTGTTAGAACTTTTGTTAACCATATCAATAGACCTAGACATTGGGGTTTATGGTAAATTTGGAGGAATTAGGGTTTTTGTGTTTGTAATTACGATGTTCGTAATGACATGATTGCTGTTAATTTGAATCATAATTTGACGAGAAATGAAGAAAATTTTGATAATATTGTGATCAACATAAATGGTACTCCCTCCGTTTCAAAATAATATGCTTGTTTGTGTGTAAATTATAGTAAGAAAGAACATCAAGATAGTATGTATATTACCAACATGCTTTAGACTGCACTAAAGATATTATGAAAGAAAACACAAGGATTTTAGGTTCTACTTTGACCAATTATTCAGTGAAAAAATTGGGTTAACTAACACTTAGATGATGTCATATCTCACTTAATCTAACGTTCAGGAATATGCTAGTCCTAAATCCGGGAGCAAATTTTCTTCCACAAGAAAATAACAAAAATCAAAAATAAAACCAAAGAGTATAGATATAATATTTTATATATACAAGTCCTAGATTAAGTACTAAACATGAATAACACCCAAGGACAATGGTATTTTAGGAGAAAAACAAGAATACATAAGTTAAAACTTAAAATAAATTCTTAAGAATCCAAGTACAAATTCAAACAAGGTGACCATCTAATCAGGTATGACATGCACGGCGGTGGGTTACATGACGGATGGAACGAGCATCCAATTGTCAGACCATCTAATCAGGCATGACATGCACTAGTGGGTTGCATGACGGATGGAACGAGCATCCAATTGTCAGAATGCGGTATGTGGACAATTTCACTGGTCCCACCGAAGGTCTCCACGACTTTAAAGAGATTTATCAAAAATTCAGAGTTTTGACCTCGAAACCTTTTGACATAGTCCTTCGGCTTAATACCGAAATATTTCTAAAAATGAAATAAAATTTATTTGATAAAACAATAATATTAAAAAAAACTCTACAAGTAAAAATCCAAAGAAACGAAAATAATACCTGAAAGCTAGCAGAAGAAGTGGCTTTATTTTGAAACAAGTCTATTATTTTGAAACAAAAGGAGTATATGAGTTTAGAGATAGATTCCAGTTCATATAAATTTAGTAATTAAAAGCTTAACATGGATAATATTAATTGGAGTTATCGATGTCACCACACTAGTCTTTTTCTTTCTTTATTTATTTTTGTTTTAAGTAAACACTTTCAAGAACAACCAAAAAAATAAAAATGTGTTTATTATGTATGGATTAACCTTAATTACCATACCTTTGATATAGTAGGAACACCCATACTATCAAGTGTTACTTAGTTATATATATATATATATATACAAATAAATAAATAAATAAATATGTGTTACTTATATATGGGGTTATTAACGTGATAATTTATGGACAACCCAAGTATAAGCCCCCTCTCTTCTATAAATCCACCATTAAGATTATATACATCTAAAACTCATTATTTAAGATTATCACTAGATATTAGGAAGTTTTTTGGGCCATTTACAAAATGGTCATACTTTTTGTAATTCAGTTACAAAATGATCATACTTTTGCAAATTGGTTACAAATTGATCCTACTTTTTCCGACATAACAGTTTCTCAAAAAAACGGGGTTTGTTATCCCCAAAATACCCTCGCTCTTAACTCAACCAAATGTTAACCATTGTTAACCCATCGCTGACGTGGTGGACAATTTTGTGACCAGATCCTAGAAGCTCAGGCTGACCAATCTAATTGCCAAGGCCTGAGCCATTTGAGTTCATTCTGCAGCTCACTAAAATAGCACTTGCATCTCATAACATCAAGCTTAGCTGCATTAAGACTTCAACTCACCTACAACCATCACCACTGCAATTCATACCTTGTTCTTGTCCTCAACTGCAACACCTAAAGATTAAACCACTTACAACAACAAAAATGCATCAACATGTTTTTCATTCTGCACGGAAAATAACATTACTATTCAAATTGGTAAGCATCAGCTGGTGTTCCAGTTTTTATGTTTGCAAAACCAAAACAAAAAGAAGAGTATTGGTGCTCCGTGGAAAAAGTGTATATATTTCACTATTTAGGTGTATTTGGCAGTAACAACATCCTACTTGTGATGCTACTACCAATGTAAGATTTTAATAATTGCGTTGAACATAGGTCACCTAATGCTTCATGAACTGAGTTTATTCAAACAGTTATACAGAAAAAAAATACCTCATTTCTCCTTTCTTTTTCTAACTGATATTGGGTTAGTATTGATACATCTAATCATAGATGCTTCAAACATCAGTATATATTAGATGCAGAAACACTAACCCAATTCGGTTAGGAGGCGTGATTAATGTTGCATCGGAAGCCTCTACTCCATAGGTTTCAGCGACTTTGCTTTTCAGTTTGTCTTGGTTGGGAAACAATTCTGCTGCAGTTGGTATAAAGATATCAAAACCTGGTTCCCCCTTGTTCCTGGATATCTATAGCAATGCTTTAAAATACCTACATGAAATTAGTACAAAAATATCACATGAAGTAATATGAAACCCAATGAAGATCAAAGGTATAAGACCCTAAATGCATAAAATGAAGTTGTATGAATAAAAATATTTAGGGAAATTACCAATCTTACATTCTTACTTGAGAATCTGAGCTATACCTTGCTTGAGTTCCCTTGGTAGCAATTTTGCACGATACAAAAGCATGTTAGCCATATGGGTTACTGCAATAAAAGCCAAAGAAACAAAAACTTAACATATAAAATTTTATAATCGACATAAAAATTTCTGTATTTCGATGCCATAAAGAAGGGAAAACAGAAAGAGGAAAAAAGAAAACAAAATGACCAACTTTCTACTTGTATATACATGAAAATTGCAGACCTATTTTAAATATGGATGGTAATCCATTTTTGAGTCTTGTGTCACATCCTATGAACTCTAATGATACTTATGTTGTTTGCTTGAATTTCTAAATGCAGAGTATACATCATGATGGTTTAGGACATCACCATCAATCCATCATCTACTCAACATTTCTTGAACAAAACTATGAACTCACATTTTAAGAGATCGTCAAAATTAACTCTGATTGAAATATTAATAAAAAATATTGCAAAGAAAACCACATGACTAACAATTAATATTCCCAAAAGCCCTTTCCCAACCTAATATAAGGGTCCTTTCTACAAAACTTATGCTTTAGCAAATTTGCATGCCTGTTTCA
This sequence comes from Papaver bracteatum, assembly GCA_023529315.1. NCBI lineage: Eukaryota > Viridiplantae > Streptophyta > Magnoliopsida > Ranunculales > Papaveraceae > Papaver > Papaver bracteatum. The sequence goes on along the minus strand of JAJJWX010000301.1, from coordinate 8,493 downwards.
TAGCAAAAGCATCCATACCATATACCTATTCTCAAATTCAAACCTGAGCTAAGGTAAGTGGCAGAAAGAGGTGGAATGCAAATAATTGCAAATTGCTAAATCAATTAATTTGCAAGACACGGCCACCATGAATCTTAACCAACACCATGAAACAAATAACTACATTATAGGAGATACAAAAATCTAAAGAACCAATTTGAAATCAGAAAACGAAAGAAGTTAATAGCATGAGTTAGGATTGGCACTTACTCATTTCTCTTCTACTGAATCGCATGATATTGATGCTTATAGTAGTTCCAGGTTTGGGTATCTAAAATCAACATGGCGTAAACATAAAAATGAATGCTTTAGAACCTGAAAATGTTAGAAATCAAAATTCTCAAAAAATAATATGATGAAGATACAAATTTACTTGCATCACTAAAATGGGCATCTCAAATTTCAACCAAAATGCGAAAAGGATTTTGAGATAACAAAGAAATCTTACTTGGAAAATCAGCTGTAAGCCATTATTCTAGAAGTTATTTTTCCTCGTGTGTCAGACAGTTCAAGTGATGGCAGTAGTTCATGCGCTGTAGAGTCGCCTTTGATCGAAAACTGATTACATTTCGCTATAAATAGTATTTGTCTATAAATTTGGCAATGTAGCACAATCACAAACTCATTGCAGTAACAACTTCTTCTTAACCACCAACAGCAGCATATCCACTACTCAAAACCATTGGACTCCATCATTACTACCCTGCACCATCTCACTGAACTGCAACATTGTCTTCCCTGTTATCTTCAATCATCACTACCCTGCACCAGATTCTCAATCTTCCCTGTAATACATGAATTCCCCATAAATCAGCAACATCTCACGAAGAACCCTAAATTCATCTCAAACTCAAATTACCAACAATTTATGTAGCTTCTCGAACTCCAACTCCACATAACCCCTTCTAAATCTTCAAATGATAAAAACCTATCTCTAATTTCTTAAGGTTTCAAGATCATCTTCATCCGCTTTCGATCTCTCAATCAAAGTAACCTTGATTCAAAACAAAAACCCAACTACTTGTTATTTCGAAATCACAAAAAACCCATCTTATTTTGATTCCTAACAGACCCATTAATCATCTCCTTCTCCCGATTTCTCGATCCATCCTCGCAAATCTCAATCGATGAGTCTACTAGCCATGCTTAACCCTTGTTGCAGATCCTGTTCACTCGTTTGTAGCGAGTGTTAAGACAAGGACTTTAAAGTCTATTAAGGATCTGTTTGCGAAGAAAATGACTCGAAATCTCTCAAATTTCGTAGAATCGCCATCGTTGCAGAGAGAGTTAGAGAGACAGATGCAGCTGAGAAGAAAATGAATCTCAAATGAAAACCCTAAACTGTTATAGTGGGTTTTTTGTTTTGAGTGATCATGTCCGTCCAAAGTATCCTCGAGATGTGCCAGTCACACGATGTACGGTGAAAGATCTAACAAAGTCAGGTTAAGGACATGCTTGTAATTTTACGAGTGCATTTAACTCGGACTTTGTGGGCCCACCCGACTTAACCCTGAAACTAACGGAAGTAGGACTGTTTTGTTAATGGATTGTAGCAGTGTGACTAATTTGCAAACCGGGTCTTAATAGTGGGACTGTTTTTGAATTTGCCCAAGTTTTTTTTTGTTGACTTTGTATTTTTACAGTTATTTTTGTTGACTTTGTATTTTTTTTGTTAATTTTTTTTTACTTCAAGAAGTCATTCTCAAATTGTGTTCCCAAACTATCTTATGATTTTTTTGTTTTTGGAAATTGAAAAAAAACATCTTAACTAGTATCCAAACATGCTATCAAATATGTGGCTAAAACGTTTGAGGATGGTCTCTGATTAGTTCATATCTGGTGACTAGGATCAAGTTTAAAAATCGTTGGATTTATTTTAATCAACGTTCCAAAATGTTTGATGCAAAACCATTCGAATTCTTTTTAAGTTTTTGGATCATTATTTGGAAATGTACAAATAAGGGCAGCAAATCATGGACGTGTGTGTTTTGACTTTTGTTGACATGGGAAGTTAATAACTCAAATAAAACATTCTTGTTAGAAGAAATGAGTAAAAATTTGTTAGTTATAAGTCCAACTTTTTTTTTTTGATGCAATTGAAGGATAGGAGTCTTGTCAAATCACAACAATATTTGAGCTTATGCGGCTTGAAGAAAACATTCTTGGGGTGATTAAGCAAGTGCATGAATGAGAAAGGCATACTTGACCTCGATCGTTGTTGAGAAATTGACAGTTTATATTGGCCATCTGAAATAGGAAATTCTCATCTATATCTTACAAATTATATTATATCCATTACCAACAATTTTCATAATATTCAAATTATAATAGACATTTAACTATTACGGCGTGTCTATTACCTTGGCAACAATAATGAAAAATTGGGAGAGATGGTGCCCATCATAATCTGGCTTTTTGTACAACTATACCCCTATAGTCGGTATAAAAGTGATTATCTTGCATTCGTTACACAATTCAAGTGGATCTTCCCTTATGTGAAGGCATATGGTATAAACTAAAGTTTAATGGTCTAACAGTTCAAATGGAGGATGCTTGAAAAGATTATTGCATGTTGCTTGTAAGGAATTAATACATTTTAGATGACTCTAGATCATAAATGCATATAAATCCACCTCTCGGAAACAAGCTAAAATATATGATCTGGCAAAGCAACGGAGTTGGAATTTGGAACTCAGAGAGTACTAATTAAGAATTCACAACTGAACTAGATGATATAATAAGTTTTCTAGGGCCTCCTCCATATTTAAATGACAGAGAAAACTCCATAAGATTTCTAGCAGGTTCATAATATACCACCATAGAGGTCTATAAATGGCAAATGCAACACTAGTATGCTAATGGTAATATTAATCTAAACTTTGTATAGAATAAGCTTATTCCTCCTAAGGCTCAATACTTTGTATAGTTTGCAATCCATAGTGCATTCCTTATAGTGGACAGCTTTTTAAAAAGAGCTTGTCAGATAATTAAGTCTTTGTATAGTCTATGTAATGGTCAGGATGAAACTATTGATCATCAGTTGATCAAATTCCCTCTATCGAAAGCAATATAGAACTATTCTAACACCAAAATGGACCCATGATGGACACATTGTGTGCCAGATCGGAAAATTACGCCTAACACGCTAGAACACGCAGGCTATAACTCCCTGATGTGTCATTATGATGTTATCAACCGGGCCTTAAAACTTCTATTCATGCCAGGAAAATACACGTTCATTTTCTCTTCCAAGCATGATGCATCTAGACTTAGACTCCACACCATTCCAGCTTACCCTGGTTCTACGCATGGTGTAAATCCTTATATATAGTTTGCAATCCATAATGCATTCCTTATAGTGGACAACTTTTTAAAAAGAGCTTGTCAGATAATTAAGTCTTTGTATAGTCTATGTAATAGTCAGGATAAAACTATTGATCATCAGTTGATCAAATTCCCTCCATCGAAAGCAATATAGAACTATTCTAACACCAAGATGGACCCATGATGGACACATTGTGTGCCAGATCGGAAAATTACGCCTAACACGCTAGAACACGCAGGATATAACTCCCTGATGTGTCATTATGATGCTATCAACCGGGCCTTAAAACTTCTGTTCATGCCAGGAAAATACACGTTCATTTGCTCTTCCAAGCATGCTCTTCCAAGCATGATGCATCTAGACTTAGACTCCACACCATTCCAGCTTACCCTGGTTCTACGCATGGTTTAAATCCTTATATATAAGATACTTTCAATGCATTCTAGCATACATCATAGTCTTTGGAGTCCTTTTCAAGCATAGTACATTCCTTAGATTCGTGCATAGGACATTGTAAGCCTATTTCCATATTCCTTACATAGCTTAGGCATTGCTGAAATCATGCACTGATCTTTATCCTGCCGAGGGTGCATCAATCAGGCCCATGCCATATTTCCTTAGGCTTATGCAAGCTATGATAACTTGCATACCTATATTGCTTACTTTCTTGGCCATGCACAATGCACAGTTGGTGCATGCATACGTCGAACGAATTTATAGCAAGTATGAGTATGAAATGAAAATCGCCTCATCAAGTATGGAAACAATCATCTCTTGCATTGTATCACCGATCCAGATGATATGAGAAGCCAATATGTAGGAATCATCTCGCAATTAGATGATATGAGTAACAACGTGTTGGACCATCAATATTACAACTCATTGCGGATGCCTATATACCCTTCCCTACTCTAGTTCATTATTATCCATACAATCAACTTAATACAACTCATAATGCAAGGTTGTGGGAAAGCAATAATGGCATAGTCCATATAGCAAATCATGCGCAATAATGTGCATCATTGGAAATTCATTCGAAAATGCTACTTAGTTCGCAACCTGGCATAGTGATTCTTAGGCATCATATGCTACATTAATAAGGCCACGCAGCAACAAATGAGGCGCTAACATCATTTATCTTCTTCCGACTAAGGTATGAAGCTTACTTGTGCATAGTCTGCATATGCACCTTCAACCAACTATTCCTCCCTATATATGTTTTGTTGACATTTTTACAACTTAAAGTTTGGGAGGACTTTGACCTGCTTGCTTCACTATTCAAGGCCCTTGCTATGCATTTCTAAACAAAGCGCCATGATGGCTGTGTTTCCGTTTCTATCCCGTAGGCCAACTTCAATATTGCGCCATGATGGTGCTACATTGCCTTGACCATCCTGTACTAGCCTGATGCACCATTGTGGTGCAATAGTGGCCATAACCCATTGACTTACGCAATGCGCTACCATACTTTTCTCAAGGTAGTCCTCCCAACTAGCCTGATGCAAATTTTGGTGCGATATTGGCTCTTGGATAATATAGCTTGCATGTTGCGCTATAGTGGTGAATTATTGGGTCTAGGCCAATGTAACCCACGTAATGCACCATGATGGTGTAATATCGAACCTTGGCCAATGTAGGTTAGGAAATTTTCCATACTCGATGCAATATTGGCCTTTGGCCAATATGCCAAACATAATGCGCCATTTTGGCGTGATATTATCCTTTGGCCAATATGCCTTCGCAACATATCGGCTCTAAGAAAATGTTCCTCTTAACACGCAACATAGGTTTGATATGAAGTTTCATCTCAAACCAATGATGCATCTTTGGGAGGGCGCCATACGAAAAATACGGGTGTTTCATGATGAGTGCCAAATATTGCATATTCATGATACTTATTTGGGTATCTTACTTGTGTAGATGATATTGCATATGATCCTGTTTTAAATGAAGGGACTAGAAATACTATGATTTTAAATAAGGAAATGCATTTCTGTGATAATGATGATGTTATGTTAGAAGAATATGTTTTTACTGAAAATATTGGCGAAACTTTGAGTTCAGAGACATTAGGATTCTCTGCCTCGACCTTAATGAATGATGTTTCTTCTAGTGTTACATATACATGTGATGTTGATACTGATCTTGAGCCCGTGCAATTGTCCCGTGAACAAGAGCATGACACATTTCTTGTGTATGACTTAGAAAATATTGAATCTCCCGTCGACACCAATGATACTATACATGAAAATAACTTTGATGTGTCTGATTCTCTGTCTAAGTCACAGTGTGAAGTTTCTTGTGATATTCCTATGCATGAAACTGAAGTTCTAGGGGATGATTGTGAACTGGGGCTTATTGATTTGTTTTATGAGCATGAGCATGATGTTGTAATTGTGTCTGACATAGGTAGTGTTGAATCTCCTGTCAACACTAATGATCTTATGCATGAAAACATAATCGACGTGTCTGATTCTCTGCCTAGGTCACATTGTGATGTCTCTTTGGATTTTTCTATGCATGAGAATAAAACTTTGGATGAGCATGATACTTATTTGGGTCTTGATGGATTGTTCTATGAATGTGAGCATGTTGCGACACTGGCAAATGATTTAGGAGTTATAGATGCGCCTAATAATGATGTGCCTACCTCCCTTCCCATGTCACAAACTAGTAATCTTGCACCCAACCTAGATTTGGTTTGTAAAGTTATTGTTAAACCTACTTTTCTAAGAGTACCTAATCTAGGATTGGAACGGTGTGCCTCTCAAGTCCTCTTGGACTATTTTGCAGTTAAATATAATACCTTTGATGAGCCACAATTAGAGTTCACTCATGTCTCTCCATCCATCCTTGACAAAATCCACTTTGAACTATATCTTGTGCATGTTGCACCCCTGAAATTGTTAGATTTTGTACCCAAAAGTATATCTATTGAAAAATCTAGGTTTGGGGGTAACTCATTCACATATGCAGTCTCACTTGCATTGCTGTCCTGTTATAATTGTGTAAGGTTGTTGATGTTTCCGCACTACGTCTTTTGGGTTGATCCTCAACTTTTTAGATTATTGGTACATGGTGAGTCATCATTGTATAATCTAGTAGGTAAAATTTTGAATCTTGTTGATATATTTGTGTGCTAACCAAACTTTTTGTCTTGCGCTCATATTTTTTGCTTTCAAAGCATTCATTCAATTATGGTTAGCAACACCCTTTTTGGCATCTGGTAATCTCTTTCCTTTGAATCTGTTTTGTTCTCATGTTTTGTTGTTTCTGTTCTTTTGAAAAATTGAGGACAATGTTAGATTTAGGTTTGGGGGAGTATTTGCATATCGTCTTCTATGACCAGCTGTGGAGCGGGTCTTTTGTAGAGTGTTTTCTATGACCAAATTGTGTAGCGGGTCTTTTGTAGGATCATTTGCGTCTTTTGCATTTTTTATGACCAGCTTGTGTAGCGGGTCTTTTGTAGATATTTTGTAGTCTTTTGCATATTTTTTTTGTTGTCTTCTATGACCAGCTGTGGAGCGGGTCTTTTGTAGTGTGTTATCTGATGACCAGCTGTGTAGCGGGTCTTAAAAAAAAATGATGATCAGTTGTGTAGCGGGTCTTAAAAAAAAAAAATTGTTTACAAATTTTCATAGTTCTACGAAATTCCGAAGTTCATCATCTACAGTTGAAGACCGAAGACGAAGACATTTCTATGGATGCTCTGAAATTGGAGAAGGTTTTGTGGGTACATCTTTGGTAGGTCCTCACGAGACTACAACTCGTCCACTAGGGACATCTAGGGGTTTAAAGGCTTAGTGCATACGCTAAATGCATTCGAGAGACCAGCGACAGTGGTATAGTTAGGATTTACGGATTTACTTTCACTTGAGGACAAGTAAAATTCAGGTTTGGGGGTATTTGATGAGTGCCAAATATTGCATATTCATACACCTTTTCATTGGCACTTAACTCATCTTTCGCGCTTCAAAGTCATATATTATCCCAAATTCTGCATTCTTACCATCTTCAAGAATAAATATTTGTATTAATTAATTTTGTGTTTTTAAGTACTAAATAAAGCTTGGAAGAATTGAGAAGACAAAGAGAAGAAAGTTGGAAGCGTTGCAACCCGCTCGCGCATCGGTGGCAACTTTGTTTACTAATTCATGGGATTAAACAAACCCATGATTCAAAACCCAAGACCCAAATCCATTTCCACCTCACCCCCATTGGATTCTTTCCAAAACATCCACCTCACCCCCATTGGATTCTTTCCAAAACATCCACCTCACCCCCATTGTATTCCATTCTATCCATCAATTAAGAAAACATGTTTTGTTTAATTGTTGAGTGGTTGCTACAGTGAAATTCGGATCCCAAGTGTGTGAGAATTTTTGTGTATAAATAGAGAGGGTTGTTGTGTTGAAAACTCATCCAAGAATAGCTTGTTCATGTTAGTTTATCAAATTTCAATTTTGTTGTAATGTTCTTCATGTTCTAATTTCATTTACTAGGGTTTAGATGAAGCCCTAATCTCGTTGGTATGTATTCATATCTTGTATTTTGTTCTTGAAAGTTTAGAATTGTTTAAAGATATAATTTAATCCAAGTTTTTCAACATCTTGCTCTCACAATGTATGCCATGTATCCATTGTAGTTAGAATATCTCTATGTTGATTATGCTACAACTCATGCTTAACCAAATATTGATCTTTAGATTAGTTGTGCTTAATTAGACAATTAATGCTTTGGAGAAATACTTTAGTTGTGATTAAATTATCCATTGTAGAAACACCTTAGTTATACGGTAGACTTGAATCTACTATAAGGACAAGAATAATATTACAAGTTGAATGCATATCATAGGTTATTGGTGGATTTGAATACCCTAGTATCCATATTATCATTGTTTACATATCTTGTTATTTGCATCTTTTACTTTTATTATTTCAGTCACTTGAAAATCATATCGTCGATCGACAAAATCAAACCCCTTTTGGTTACTCTCTGAATCAAGATTTAGAATCAACTTCATACTCTCCAAGTCTCTCGTGGTTCGACCTGTGCTTGCCTGTGTTGCTTATGTCGACAACTGTGCACTTGCAGTATACACAATAGTAGGTATCTTTCGAGCCTATCAT
>JAJJWX010000300.1:0-74486 GCA_023529315.1 Papaver bracteatum | reverse complement strand
AGATTAAAAAGAACTGTTCGATGTAAGATAGCAGTATTAGATTTGATCCGGGTGTATACATGATAGATCTTAAAGATGAAGAAGGAATACATCAATGATATAGGAATTATCTCTTTCGAAATAATGGCGTGTGAAGAAGAATAGCGTGTAGAGGAGAAGAATTCCGTATGAGATTTTTATGGCATCTCCTTCTTAAGATATATTATATCAAAAGCTCTAATCATTTGTTATTGGTTTAGTTTCATTTCTTTGGTTAAAAGGCAATTTAGAAGTAAAATCCATAAACTCACCATCAGGGGAGAATGTGAGTGATAAATAAACTCACCATATGGGGAGGATGCTAGTCGTACATACATAGGGTACTAAGTTACGGAAAGCTGCCTATCGAGTGTAAATTCGATTTTTCTATATAAGTGAAAAATTGATTTTTCATTCATAACTACAAGTGAAAATTGGAATTTTCATAATTACATGTGAAAATTTGATTTTTCCATATAAGTGAAAATTTGACTTTTCCATAATTACAAGTGAAAATTGGAATTTCCTAATCACATCAAGCAATTATAATTATAGATAATTTCGATTTTCACAAAAAAATAGTGCAATTATCAGCTTTCCGGTAAGACTTCTTAAGATAATTTGATTTTTTTCTTAGAAAGTAGTTTAAGGTAAGCGACAATTTGATTTTCATCCATACCAATAATTTGATTTTTCTTCTTAGAAATTAGTTTAAGCCTTTAAGGTAAGAAGCGACAATTTGATTTTCAGCCATACCGATAAACTTTATTTTCACCCTTAATAAAAATAGAACTTTCACCAATATTATGTAAAATTTGAAAGTTTGGAATTTTCAAATTTTCACCCTTTCGTGAAAATTTGAAATTTCCTATGAAACCTGAATTTTCCATATAATAGTTTGAGTTTTTTTAGGAATTAATTAAGGTAGTTTTAAGGAGAAATATTTAGATTTTTTTTTTGTGGAGTAATTTTAGGTAAAAATGTTATTTAAGGTGGATTCGTTATTTTATGAGAGATTTTTCAGGGGAGTTTATCACGTTCCTAGAGTGAGTTTTTGGTGGAGTAATTTTAGGGACATATTATCACGTTTTCTCCCAAATCTTTTTAAAAATAATTCTAATTTTATATTGAAATATAATGATTTTTGATTTAACAAAATCTTACAAAGTTAAAAATTACATACTAGGCAAGCGAGCAACAAGCTGTGCCGCTAGCCCTTTTTGAATAGCAAAACCTATCCTATTAAAAATAAAATCTCGTGAGCCAGGGGTCATTACATTGCTGCGCATGACTTTCTGGACCCTCTTGAGTAGTCCAACTGCTTCTGGAGCCAAATAGCCAAAAGTATCAAAAGCAAAGGGTCCAACTGCTTAGCCAAAATTTCCTTTTTAGTGTAAAAGGATATTTTAGTAACTGCATAGTATTTATAATTAATTATGGATTCTTTATATATACAATTTTAATGGTGGGTTTTTAATATGGAAAAAAATTTATTTGGGCTAGAAATAAATTTCTCCATTAATAAATATTATGCTTAATTTACACAAAATACTCAACAAAAAACAAGTGGCTCGGTGATTCATATCTAGCCTAATAGGCGTGTAGTTAAGGGTTCAACTTCCTTTATAAACAAGTCGCATAAAAAAAGTCCAATGCAGTTACAATGTCAGATGAGGACTTTTAAACAACGTCCAACACGACATGTAGTCAAGGGTTAGACTTCCTTCGGGGGTATGGCTTTCACTTCCAGGGGCCTTGAAAAACTGAAGGGGGGAATGGAGAACAAAGAACTTTTTTGTCTGAGAAGTCGTGGTTCTCTATATCGCCATCTATGAAATTAAACTTCTTTGTGAAATCGTTACCGTTAAATCACAGGTTATCAAAATATCCATTTAGAGGGTCTTTGGCAATTACAACCTTTAGATGCCAAAGAGTAAGAAGCTGGTATGGAAACAAAACAAAACAACTTCTAAAAAGTTGCTTATAAGTTAAAGTGTATCTTAAACTTCAAAAAACAATTATTATTTTTTTTATATTTATAATGAGAAACAAAGTTAAAAAGAGTTTAGATATATCTTAAGAAGTAACTTTTCAACTTTGTTAAGTTAAAAGTAAAAACTTAAGCTGGGAACGAAATTTTAGAATAATTTTGAAGCCGAAAGTATATTCTTTGTGAGATAATTTTTTCTAGGAAAGTATATTTTTTGAGAAATATTTGTTTAAATTTTTTACTTAATTAAGACTTTCGAGAACAACTACTGCTCCTGATTAAAAAACAAGTGATTGCCCACCTGAATAAAGTTATTGTTTCTTTTATATAACCGACACCGATCAAAGTTGTCAAAGTTGTTGTTAACTTTTATATCCTTAAATTTCCAAAACCATATCAAGTATACGAAAGGAATTCCAATATATTTTTATATATTTTTTATATGAGCGACGTGAGGGTCGAATCTCTAACTTATAAATTGAGAGTTCAACCCCTAGCCATCTAGGTTTTTCTTAGTTGAATTCCAGTATACAATGTTGGAAAAACGGGTTGCAATAGAAGATGAAAACAAAACAGGAAAGATTGTTGTTGTACTCAAAAGCTTTCAAGGCTCGTACGATTTCTTTTAGACAATTATTTCTACCCTCCCAATGAATTGGCGATTACAACAGGTATGTGAAATAATGCATTCGGATACAATGAAAGCCCTACAACAGAAAAGTGAATTCAAGGTTTGTACCCCTTGATTCAATCAAGAACACATGTAAAAAATGGTTCTGATGATGCTTCAGAAAAGAGAGAAAAACAGAGAAAGGTTTTTCGAGAGATGATTTGAAACGAGTTAGGGAGATGCTTCTTATAGAGGTTTTGCATCTGTTGGGAAAAGACATATCTTTTCACCAACAGGTTTCTCTTCATCAATGGCGTCTGTTAGTGAAGAATATTCTGGATACGTTTTTTAACTGTCAAAACAGTTACGTACCAAAAAATTCTTCCGGGGGCTACGCCCCCCCAGGACCCCCCTTAGCGCAGTTGAAAATATTCCAACATTCTCCCCCTATTTTCAAAAACCATAAAACAAAGTTAAAAACTTTTAAATCGGAGCAGCTGCATCACCGAAGTGACTGCCTACGTACCCGAGTGGGATCAAGCTAACGTAGTTCTAGCACAATTGAGACTAAGCATCATCGTTGAAATCAACACATAAATGATAGGTATCTTTTGGATTTGAACCTTCACTTAGTGTAAGAAACTCAAAGCCTTATCGAGATTCTATGGTGAAACCAGTCTTGAACCAAGTATCCCTTATGATAAAACCGGAGTCTCCACACATATTGATTTCATAAATCATGTGTTATGTAGCCAAGCACGTTAATGGCCTTGTTCTTATATCCTTGATTCATGAGTCTTCTTTAGAGAACGGTCTTCTTCTCTTAGGAAACGGACTGATTTCCATACTCATATAGGTAAGTCTCGAAGGTGTTTCTGTGATACACCTTTTACTAATCACACACTCATTAAGGATTTACATCCATCCTATTTTCTTGCAGAACCTGCACTAAACAGAAATGACAAGTTTTACTTAGTGCACCATAATCACTTCCATAACTTGTTGGTACCACATTGAACCTTGTTTATCTTTTTCAAAACATAGGTTGGGTTTCTGCTATGGGTGATCAAACTTATTTCACAGACCTTAGTCCCATTTCTTTACTTTTTATTAAAACCACCGAATTTGGTAGACTTTTCGTAAATGGGTCTGCCAAATTCCTCTTTGAATCAATAAAGTTAACCGTAACCACTCCCCTCTTGAGTAGTTGCCTAACCATTTGATGTCTAAGACTTGCATGTCTTGACTTTCCATTATAAGTCTTATTTGAGACATTATAGATGGTAGCTTGATTATCACAATTAATCAAGACCGCCGGAGTTGGCTTCTTCCAAAATGGAATTTCCATAAGTAGGTTCCTAAGCCATTCTTCCTCCTTACATGTATCTGTTAAGGCTATTAATTCTGACAACATTGTTGAATCAGAAATACAAGTCTGCTTCTTGGAACTCCAAGACACAGCAGCACCCCCTAATGTAAAGATCCATCCAGACGTTGATTTGGAATTGGCCTCTACATCGTTCCAGTTAGCATCGATGTACCCTTCCAGTGCAACAGGATAGCCTTGGTAATGCAAGCCAAAATTCATTGTACCTTTCAAGTAAGCCATAACTCTTGAAACTGCTCTCCAGTGTTCATATCCTGGATTACTTGAGAAACGACATAACATTCCCACGGCTTGGTCTATGTCCGGTCTTGTGCAATGCATAGCATACATAAGACTTTCAATGAAACTAGAATACTCAAGTTGCGCATGAGTACGACCGGTGTTCTTCTTTAAATTGATAGTATGGTCTAAAGGATTAGGTACTGGATTGTCATCAAAGTGACCATACTTCTTGAGAAATTTCTCAATATAATGAGATTGGGTTAAAGCCAACTCATTTCCCTTTCTTAGGATCTTAATTCCCAAGATTACATCAGCCTCTCCTAAATCCTTCATATCAAAGTTAGAGCTAAGAAACTTCTTTGTTTCTTCCACAACAGATATGTCAGATCCAAAAATAAGCATATCATCAACATACAAACAGAGAATTACACATCCAGAACTATCATGCTTACTATATATATATTTATCCGCATCATTCACCACAAAACCATATGACAAAATCACTTTGTCAAACTTCTCATGCCATTGCATGGGAGCTTGCTTCAAGCCATAAAGAGATTTTACTAACTTACAAACCTTCTTTTCTTGGCCTGGAAATATGAAACCTTCAGGTTGTTCCATATATATTTCTTCTTCCAAATATCCATTTAGGAAGGCGGTTTTGACATCCATTTGATGAATAATTAACTTGTGAATAGAGGCAAGTGCTATTAAACAACGAATAGATGAAATACGAGCAACATGGACATATGTATCAAAGTAATCAATTCCATGTCTTTGCTTATAACCCTTAGCAACTAATCTGGCTTTGAACTTATCAATGGAACCATCGGCATTCATTTTTCTCTTGAAAATCCATTTACATCCAATAGGCTTTACGCCCGGAGGTAAATCACAATATATCCAAGTACCGTTGGTCAAAAGAGAATTCTTTTCATCATTGATAGCCTCTTTCCAAAAAATAGCATATTTGGAACTCATAGCCTCAACATAACTTTTAGGGTCATCATCAACATGCATAACATATTTGGTGACACTAAGAATTCTATTCTTATTACCTTCTACAAGATATGTTATAAAGTCTGGACCAATTTTTTTCTCTATTCTTGCTCTCTTACTCCTTCTAGGTTCGATATCTTCTATGGGTTCAGAAGTATCCTCCATGTCTCGAGTAGGAATAGAATGATCATCATTCTCATTAGTCTCTTCATATTCTAGACTAGGTAACAATGAGTTCTCCATGGGTTGCATTTGAGAACTTTTCCTATTTAAGTTCTCAAAGAATTCCACATCTACAGATTCTATAATCTCAAAAGTGTCAAGGATTAAAAATCTGTAGGTGATACTATTAAGAGAGTATCCCACAAAAGCACATTTATAAGCCCTGTTTCCCAGTTTTGGTCTTTTAGGATCAGGCTTTCGAACATATGCTAAGCAACCCCAGACTTTAAGTCTCTTCAAGTTTGGTTTCCTCTTAAACCACAATTCATAAGGAGAAACATTCTTCTTTTTCAAAGGAACTCTATTCAAAATATAACATGCAGACAACATAGCTTCACCCCACAATGAATTAGGCAAACTAGAACTTATAAGCATGCAATTAACCATATCAATCAAAGTTCTATTTTTCCTTTCAGCCATACCATTTTGTTGAGGTGTATAAGGTGCAGTAAATTGATGAATTAAACCATGCTCTTGACAAAAGAATTTAAATTCATTAGGAAAATATTCACCACCACGATCAGAAGGTAATATCTTAATTTTCAGTCCTAATTGTGTCTCTACTTCTGCTTTGTATATTTTGAACATGTCAAAAACATCATCCTTAGATTTCATCAAATATGTATAAGCATATCTAGTATTGTCCTCTATAAAAGTGACATAATACTTATTTCCACCACGAGTGGCAGAACCATGCAAATCACCCACATCACTATGTACTAATTCAAGTAAGGAAGAATTTCGTACTACAGACTTATGGGAAATTTTAGTTATCTTTGCTTGCACACATATTTCACATTTAGAAGCATGATCAAAATTGCAATCATAAATCAATCCTAATCGTTTCATGTTTCTAAGAGAACCATAATTCACATGACCAAACCTAGCATGCCATAAATTAACGGAGTCAACAATATAAGCAGAACCATTATTTATTAAATTAAGATTAATCATCCTATGACAAGTATATCCTTGTCCAACAAACACACCATTTTTGGACAATACAAACTTATTAGACTCATAGGTCGTCTTGAATCCATCCTTCATAACAAGGTCGCCGGAAACAAGGTTCTTCACCATGTCAGGGACATGTAACACATTAGTAAGAGTAACGGTCTTTCCCTAAGTAAACGAGAGTTCAACAGTGCCTTTCCCAATGACTTTGCTGTGTTGGCCGTTTGCGGAGACAACTTCGTTTCCTTCTCCACTAACCGGTTCGTATGTCTTGTAAAGATTTCTATCCTTACAGATATGGATGGTTGCACCATTGTCGTACCACCATCCAACCCCAGTTTCAGCAACAACATTGGCGGCTTGCACCACGATCACAAGTTTGTCATCGACCATATTTGCCTCCTTTTTCTGGTTCTGCTGTTGTTTATTTTTGAGACGACAGTCACGAGCAAAATGGCCGGGTTTGTCACAGAAGTAGCAATTTCCCTTATTCTTATTATTCTTGTTGGGATGATGCTTCTTAAACTGAGTATCATTCTTAGGTTTCAAGGAATTCGGTGTCTTAGAATCTTCTACTCTATTCACCTTAGAATGGTTTTCAGACTGTGGACTATCCTTAAGTTATCGTTTACGAGAGTCCTCTTCTATGCGAAGATGACGCTGTAAGGCCTCTAAATCATAGTCAGTCTCAGCATGCTTAAGTTTCTTCTTATAAATATTCCAAGAAAGGGGAAGACGAGAAATAATAACCCCGACAACAAACGCAGAAGGAAGATCAATTCCAGCATCCTTAAGATGATTAACAGTGAGTAAAAGTTCACTGACCTGGGAAATGATTGACTTAATGTCAACCATCTTAAAATCCATGAAGTTGCAAGTCAGGAATTTCTTGTTGCTTGCTTCAGAAATCTTATATTTGTTGTCAAGCGCAGTCCATAATTCCTTTGCAATCGCAATACTCCGATGTGCATTGTAAACAGGAGTTTCCAGGGAATTCAAAATATGACCACGACACATGAAATCATCTTCCTGATGCTTCTTTCGTTTAGTAATCAAATCAGGAGTATCTTTGTCTGAAGGTGCAGGAATCGCCTCCAATCCATCTTCAAGTATGTACCACAACTTGATGGTGATCAGGAAAAACTTCACAGTCTCTTGCCAACGAGTAAAATTTTCACCATCAAAACGTTCCAGTCGAGTCAGGGTTTGGTTCATCACTTGCAGGGATTGTGCAGTAGCATTCGAAGTTGAAGATTCACCCTCCATTTCCAGAAACTAATTGTCTAAAACTATTGGAAAAACGGGTTGCAATAGAAGATGAAAACAAAACAGGAAAGATTGTTGTTGTACTCAAAAGCTTTCAAGGCTCGTACGATTTCTTTTAGACAATTATTTCTACCCTCCCAATGAATTGGCGATTACAACAGGTATGTGAAATAATGCCTTCGGATACAATGAAAGCCCTACAACAAAAAATTTAATTCAAGGTTTGTACCCCTTGATTCAATCAAGAACACATGTAAAAAAGGGTTTTGATGATGCTTCAGAAAAGAGAGAAAAACAGAGAAAGGTTTTTCGAGAGATGATTTGAAACGAGTTAGGGAGATGCTTCTTATAGAGGTTTTGAATCTGTTGGGAAAAGACATATCTTTTCACCAACAGGTTTCTCTTCATCAATGGCGTATGTTAGTGAAGAATATTCTGGATACGTTTTTTAACTATCAAAACAGTTACGTACCAAAAAATTATTCCGGGGGCTACGCCCCCCAGGACCCCCCTTAGCGCAGTTGAAAATATTCCAACAATCTCCCCTATTTTCAAAAACCATAAAACAAAGTTAAAAACTTTTAAATCGGATCAGCTGCATCACCGAAGTGACTGCCTACATACCCGAGTGGGATCAAGCTAACGTAGTTCTAGCACAATTGAGACTAAGCATCATCGTTGAAATCAACACATAAATGATAGGTATCTTTTGGATTTGAACCTTCACTTAGTGTAAGAAACTCAAAGCCTTATCGAGATTCTATGGTGAAACCAGTCTTGAACCAAGTATCCCTTATGATAAAACCGGAGTCTCCACACATATTGATTTCATAAATCATGTGTTCTGTAGCCAAGAAATTTAATGGCCTTGTTCTTATATCCTTGATTCATGAGTCTTCTTTAGAGAACGGTCTTCTTCTCTTAGGAAACGGACTGATTTCCATACTCATATAGGTAAGTCTCGAAGGTGTTTCCGCGATACACCTTTTACTAATCACAGACTCATTAAGGATTTACATCCATCCTATTTTCTTGCAGAACCTGCACTAAACAGAAATGAGAAGTTTTACTTAGTGCACCATAATCACTTCCATAACTTGTTGGTACCACATTGAACCTTGTTTATCTTTTTCAAAACATAGGTTGGGTTTCTGCTATGGGTGATCAAACTTCTTTCACAGACCTTAGTCCCATTTCTTTACTTTTTATTGAAACCACCGAATTTGGTAGACTTTTCGTAAATGGGTCTGCCAAATTCCTCTTTGAATCAATAAAGTTAACCGTAACCACTCCCCTCTTGAGTAGTTGCCTAACCATTTGATGTCTAAGACTTGCATGTCTTGACTTTCCATTATAAGTCTTATTTGAGACATTATAGATGGTAGCTTGATTATCACAATTAATCAAGACCGCCGGAGTTGGCTTCTTCCAAAATGGAATTTCCATAAGTAGGTTCCTAAGCCATTCTGCCTCCTTACATGCATCTGTTAAGGCTATTAATTCTGACAACATTGTTGAATCAGAAATACAAGTCTGCTTCTTGGAACTCCAAGACACAACATCACCACCTAATGTAAAGATCCATCCAAACGTTGATTTGGAATTGGCCTCTACATCGTTCCAGTTAGCATCGTTGTACCCTTCCAGTACAGCAGGATAGCCTTGGTAATGCAAGCCAAAATTCATTGTACCTTTCAAGTAAGCCATAACTCTTGAAACTGCTCTCCAGTGTTCATATCCTGGATTACTTGAGAAACGACATAACATTCCCACGGCTTGGGCTATGTCCGGTCTTGTGCAATGCATATCATACATAAGACTTCCAATGACACTAGAATACTCAAGTTGCGCATGAGTACGACCGGTGTTCTTCTTTAACTTGATAGTATGGTCTAAAGGAGTAGGTACTGGATTGTCATCAAAATGACCATACTTCTTGAGAAATTTCTCAATATAATGAGATTGGGTTAAAGCCAACTCATTTCCCTTTCTTAGGATCTTAATTCCCAAGATTACATCATCCTCTCCTAAATCCTTCGTATCAAAGTTAGAGCTAAGAAACTTCTTTGTTTCTTCCACAACAGATATGTCAGATCCAAAAATAAGCATATCATCAACATACAAACAGAGAATTACACATCCAGAACTATCATGCTTACTATAGATACATTTATCCGCATCATTCACCACAAAACCATATGAAAAAATCACTTTGTCAAACTTCTCATGCCATTGCATGGGAGCTTGCTTCAAGCCATAAAGAGATTTTACTAACTTGCAAACCTTCTTTTCTTGGCCTGGCAATATGAAACCTTAAGGTTGTTCCATATATATTTCTTCTTCCAAATCTCCATTTAGGAAGGCGGTTTTGACATCCATTTGATGAATAATTAACTTGTGAATAGAGGCAAGTGCTATTAAACAACGAATAGATGAAATGCGAGCAACATGGGTATATGTATCAAAGTAATCAATTCCATGTCTTTGCTTATAACCCTTAGCAACTAATCTGGCTTTGAACTTATCAATGGAACCATCGGCATTCATTTTTCTCTTGAAAATCCATTTACATCCAATAGGCTTTACGCCCGGAGGTAAATTACAATATATCCAAGTACCGTTGGTCAAAAGAGAATTCTTTTCATCATTGATAGCCTCTTTCCAAAAGCCTGGGGGCTATGCCCCATGATCCCCTTAGCGCAGTTGAAAATATTCCAACATACAAGAGGGTTGTTTTACCGCCTCTTTTTCTCTATGAATCTTACTATATTACTCCATAAGTTTTGAGTGTCTCAAAACCCAACATTAGTTGGTATGGATCCCCAAACGTTGTAGTGGTGGCACGGTTTTGAGTTGTTATATCCAAAAGGCTTGGGATTTGGTACTGTCCTTGGCCCCATCAACACTATCTTTAAGAGAAGGGTAGGTGTCGCAGCTCAATAAGACGTTACCGATCACTTTACATTTATTGTAATAAAATATATTAGAGAAATACAGTGCTAATTTTGTCTTATAATGCTTTCCCTCTCTTTGGTCACACAAAAAGGAAAAAGTTCAACTAGATCTAGATTCTTAAGCCAGGCACATTCAACGATTACGGACGACATTAAAAAAACAAAATAGGTTAAAAATACTTTTATGTCCCTTCATAATCGGTAGTTTAGGTTTTTATTAGCTACCGATTGCAAAATCTCATTTTTGGGGGAAACTCTATATTCGGTAGTTATATGAATTATTTTTGCTACCGATTATAGGCTCAACTAAATTAGAAAAATAGAGGGTTTTTGCAAAATCTCATTTTGGGGCAACTTTATATTCGGTAGTTATATGTGTTGGATATTTTCAAGATTATTTGCCACTGTCTGGGGGGGCGTAGCCCCTCCCGTGTGGATTTTTTTTTCGGTTAATGAATTTGAAAACCTATTTAGTTTTCCAGAAATTTTCACAAAACGTGTTTGTTCCCATAGGGTTTCTTCATTATCGGAAGTCATGATAACTCTGATTTTGGGGCTACTCTATATTCGGTAGTTATATGAAGTATCTTGACTACCGATTATGGTAGGATATTTGCAAAGACAACCAATGTATAATCGGAAGTCATGTTAACACTTCCGTTCTTACCGATTATAGGTTCAACCAAAATTTTTAAAAAAAAAGGATTTTGATAAGGAGGTTATACGCTTCAATATTTTTGAAACTATGCGTTATCCTAGTGATGTGCACTCTGCTTTCTCTGTTGATGTTATTGGTTCGTGGGCACAACAGATGTTTGAATTGAACAAAGAAGATGAACTAGAATCTGTGCTACAAAATAGCATTGATTTGGACGTCCATGGCATGCCTAACTTGGACGTTGATATTCCCAAGGAGTTTCTTGAGACATGTGGTGCTTTAACGTCATCACTAGAATTTAAAACAGGTAATATTTCACATATCGCTTTACCTATTAATGATGAAGTTCCTTTACCTTATGTTATGCAGGCACCTAAATTAGAGTTGAAACCTCTACCTGATCACTTAAAGTATGCTTACTTGGGTGATGGGGAAGAGCTTCCAGTCATTATTGCAAAAAATCTCACAACAATACAGGAAGAACGCCTTCTTCAGGTTCTGAAAAAGCACAAAACGACTATTGGTTGGACAATTGCTGATATTAAAGGCATTAGTCCATCCACATGCATGCATAGAATCCTTATGTAAGATGATGTAAAGACAGTACGTGATGCTCAACGTAGGCTTAACTCTCCAATGATGGAGGTCGTGGAGAAAGATATCCTCAAATTACTGAGTGTAGGGGTGATTAACCCAATTTCTGACAGCATATGGGTTAGTCCGGTGCAAGTGGTGCCTAAGAAATCAAATGTCATTGTTGTTAGAAATCAAGATGATGAACTCGTTCCTACAAGAGTTCAAACAGGATGGCGAGTGTGCATAGACTACAGAAAGCTCAATTCGGCTACCCGCAAGGATCACTTTCCTTTGCCTTTCATTGATCAGATGTTAGAGATGTTAGATGGACATTTATATTATTTCTTTTTGGATGGTTATTCGGTCTACAATCAAATTGTTATTGCACCAGAGGATCAAGAGAAGAAAACTTTTAATTGTCCTTTCGGTACATTTGCATATAGAAGAATGCCATTTGGTCTTTGCAATGTGCTTGCCACTTTTCAGAGATGTATGGTCAGTATATTTTATGATTACGTGGAGAACATCATTGAGGTATTTATGGACGACTTTAGTGTTTATGGCGATTCATTTGATATTTGTTTAAATAATCTTGAACTTGTGCTTAAAAGATGCATAAACACTAATTTGGTTTTAAACTGGGAGAAATGTCACTTTATGGTAGATCATGGAATTGTACTTGGACACATAGTTTCCTCTAAAGGGCTCGAAGTGGACAAGGCAAAGATATACTTGATTAGGAACTTACAATACCCCACTCGGTGAGGGAAATTCGCTCGTTTCTTGGTCATGCAGGTTTTTATAGGAGTTTTATCAAAGATTTCTCAAAAATCTCAATGCCGATGTGCAAATTGTTGCAAAAGGAGGTTGCCTTTAACTTCGACCAGGAGTGCAAGGATGCCTTTAATAAATTGAAGGAATTGTTGACTACTGCACCAATTATTAAATCACCTGACTGGAGTTTGTCGTTCGAGTTAATGTGTGATGCAAGTGATTATGCAGTCGGAGCCGTTTTGGGTCAAAAAGTAGACAAGAGGTCACATGTGATTTATTATGCATCAAGGACCCTAAACGATGCTCAAATCAACTATTCTACTACTGAGAAGCAGTTGTTGGCTATAGTATTTGAATTTGAAAAATTTAGAGCTTATTTGGTGGGTGCCAATGTGATTGTATATTCTGATCATGCTGCACTACGGTACCTATTGAAAAAGAAGGAGTCTAATCCAAGACTCATACGTTGGATTCTTTTGCTACAAGAATTCAATATAGAAATTAGAGATAGGAAAGGTATTGAGAATACAGTTGCTGATCATCTTAGTAGACTTGTTGTTTCCGAAGAAGAACTCCCATTACAGGATCGTTTTCCAGACAAACAACTTTTCTCAATTGAAGATTCAACACCTTGGTATGCTGATATAGTGAACTATTTGGTTACAAGGCAAGTACCTAGTACTATGTATAATTTTCAAAAGCTAAAGCTTAAGAAAATAGCCAAACAGTATGTGTGGGATGGGCCCTACTTGTGGAAATATGGTGCTGATCAAATTATCCGCAGGTGCGTACCTAACTCTGAATTTCAATCAATTCTATCTTTTTGTCATTCTTATGCTTGTGGTGGTCACTTTGGTTCTAAACGTACCGCTCTCAAAGTCCTTGAGAGTGGCTTTTATTGGCCTACCCTATTTGAGGATGCATATGCTTTTTGCAAATCTTGTGATAGATGTCAACGAACGGGCAATCTAGGTGCTCTAAATCAAATGCCACTCAATCCTATTCTCACTGTCGAGATTTTTGATGTGTGGGGAATTGATTTTATGGGTCATTTTGTGATGTGATATCAATAATGTTGTAGAAAGTGGTAGTAAGGTTGTCGTTCCTCTCAGACTTGTGAAGGATTTTTCAGACTTAAATTCAAAACTAAAATAGAAAACACACTAAAAATTATAGAAAACACTGACAAAGTTGATATCAATATTAAAAGAACACTGAGGCTAAGATTCCACTATTTTCCAAGTTCAAAGTGATTTAATCCAATAATTATATTTATGCAATTTTCTCGTTCAAGTTGATTCTAAACTATTGCAACAAGTAGATTCTCACAAGTAATAATTATAAATACCAAGTATGAAGCATCAAAAATCTTAAAACTAAGCATACTCCATCAAAATAGATCACAATCACTCAAACAAAAATCATATTCAATAATAGTTCAAGGAAAATAATCATATAAAAATTGCAAATAAAAAAATAAAATAGAATATACCACTTTTTGTTGGAAAAATAGCTTCCTCTATCGCCTCAGCAATGGGGTTTAGCTCCTCATATTAATCATGATCTCAAAATATTTGTTTATGGCTCAAAAGATGATTAAAAGAATGAGAAACAATAAAACAGACTTTTTGCAACGCTGTATTGGCGTTACAAAGCAGCTGTTACGGATTGACTGTTACAGAGAAGTCACTGTTGGATTGTTACAAATTTGAGACGATGTTCTTCCTTGCAAAACTTGTTCTTCAGCAGCAGCAGAAAACGGGAACTTCCTGCAACTCGATCTTCTCAGCTCTGTGGTGTTCTGAAGTGCTCTGCAACTGCTCCAATGACTTCGTACGAAACTTCTAAAGAATCGTCCAAAACCAACTCAGAAATATTGGCAGATGATAAGTTTTCTTTCCCGCCAAAAACGCAGCTTGAACGAATAAGAAGGATAGACGCCCCTATCCAGAGCAGGGGTGCCTTTAGCGGGGTGTCTTTAGCAGCTGCTTTGGAGTGCTTGGGGGTGCCATTATCCAAACTCTGGGTGCCTTTATCGTTTCCTTTGGGGTGCCTTTAGCGACTTTTCGAGAAATTTTTCCAAAAATGTTTATTGGACAAAAATACCTACACACACATAAAACACCATAATAATTACAAAAATGAGCACTATCAATATATAGAAGCGATACAAATTAGACACAAAAATGTGTCTATCAAATACCCCCCAACCTATTATTTGCTAGTCCTCGAGCAAAAATAAAATAAAATCCTAACTCACTGTCGCAGGCATCGTCGATTGCCTTTAGCGTATGCAATAAGCCTTTAAACCCCTAGGTGGCCCTAGTGGCCGAGTTATAGTCTCGGGAGGGCTTACCAGAGATATACCCACAAAACCTTTACTCCAAACCCTAGCTATCTACGCAGAACCTTGGAAGGCACTAAAGAATCTCCCTGGTTGGCATACTTATTGACTACAATAGGAAGTACCCTGATGCGAAATTCCAATTGCTGTACACACTCAAGCATACTAAAATTCATATAAAGTGACAGAGCTCTGCTCAGATAGTTTCACTATGGACATCAATATCCGGAGTCAAAACTAATCACATGGATAGATCAAGAAGATGGATATAGAAAAAACATAGATGGTTTTGATGTTGACTAAGTGAACGGTGTTTCCCATATATGTCTGAAGGCCTCCGCCAAAATGAACCTATCCTAATGGACTGAGATACCGGTCTGACTAATATCAACACAACTGGCATATACAAGGGAACCAGTGGTCGATAATCCTAACTCTAGGTCAACACAACTGGCATATACAAGGGTTCCAGTGGTCGACTTTATTGAATTTATTCCGATTGGTCTGATGGTCTGGTATCAATTTATTTATTTTTTATTTATTTTTTCACTTTTTCACTTTTTTTTTTAGATATCTCAATCACTCTATTTCACCCTAGCATTGGTAACAACTTGATTCGTGAGCCCCACCTAATCACTTAGAGAAACATAGTTTAAAAACAAAATAAAATAAAAACAGAAGTGAAAAGGACTCAACGAGATATGGTGAAACTATCATGTTATTCCTAACACCTGAGCTCTGTGCTTTTATGAATAGACTCTTTAGATGTTGCCATCTAATCAGATTGGTTCCTTAACTCCTACAACCAAAATGCATCCATCCACTTAGATTGGTTAGTGCCATCCTTAATAAGCATAAATTTCTAGGCTCTGGAGTTTATTTATTACAACTAAAAGGTAACAAAAAGTTTCTACCCCACCCCCCAACTTAAATCTAACATTGTCCTCAATGTTTCGAATTAAAGAACAGTACCAAAAATATAAATAACATGAGGAAATAGTAAAGAGAGAAGTCAAAAAGATAGTACCTGGGTGAAGTATAACCAAAAACCTAAAAAAATAATATACAACATACAAAACCGCCTCGATGGTCAATCAAGGTAAACAGGGTCCTCCAGAGGGACCTCCTCAACATCACCTGAAGGGAAAGGCTCTAAAAAGGGCTTCAATCTTTGACCGTTAACCTTTGAAGAACTGCTACCATCTGGCGTCTCAATCTCAATAGCGCCATGAGGAAAAATAGTACGGACCACAAAAGGACCGGTCCACCGAGAGCGCAACTTCTCGGGAAATAGATGCAAACGAGTGTCATACAAAAGAACTTTTTGACCTGGAGAAAATGACTTTCGTAAAATATTCTTATCATGCACAAGTTTCATTTTGTTCTTATACTCCTTAGCACTATCGTATGCATCTCTACGAATCTCGTCCAACTCATTGAGCTGGAGATTTCTGTGAGCTCCTTCCTTGTCAACTGAAAAGTTTAGCTAATTAATAGCCCAATAGGCTCTATGTTCTAACTCAACAGGCAGGTGACATGCCTTGCCAAATACTAAACGATAAGGTGACATTCCAATGGGTGTCTTAAACGCAATACGGTAATCCCATAAGGCATCAGTAAGCCTCGACGACCAGTCTTTCCTATTAGGATTAACTGTTTTCTCTAGAATACGCTTAATTTCCCTATTGGAAACCTCTATCTGACCACTAGTCTGTGGGTGATATGGGGTTGCTACTTTATGGGTAATACCATATTGTTTCATTAAAAGTGCAAATGGTCTATTACAAAAGTGTGAACCTCCATCACTAATTATAGCTCGCGGCGTACCAAAACGTGTAAGTATATTCTCTTTCAAAAACTTGATTACGACCTTATTGTCACTTGTTTTACACGGAACCGCATCGACCCACTTAGACACATAGTCTACAGCGACAAGTATGTAAATATAACCAAAAGAATTAGGAAATGGGCCCATAAAATCAATGCCCCACACATCAAAGACCTCAATTACTAAAATAGGGTTCAAAGGCATCATATTTCTACGGGAAATGGTTCCTAACTTCTGGAAACGCTCACAAGAAACACAATGACTATGGGAGTCTTTAAACAACGAAGGCCAGTAAAATTCACACTGCAAAATCTTAGCAGCAGTCTTCTTAGCACTAAAGTGACCCCCACATGCATGTTCATGACAAAAGGAGATAATAATAGACTGGTCACTCTCAGGTACACATCTCCTAATAATCTGGTCTGGACAATACTTAAACAAATAAGGATCGTCCCAAAAGAAATGCTTAACCTCATCTAAAAACCTAGAACGATCTTGTTTACCCCAATGTTGAGGCATTCGACCAGTAACAAGATAATTCACTATATTTGCATACCAAGGTGATTGGGAAACAGAGAACAATTGTTCATCAGGAAAGCTATCCCTTATAAGAATTGCATCATTAGGGGAGCTAACAACTAGCCTAGACAAGTGGTCTGCTACTACATTTTCTGCACCCTTTTTGTCTCTAATATCTGGAGAAAATTCTTGTAACAATAGGATCCACCTAATCAATCTAGGTTTGGTATCCTTTTTAGACAAAAGGTATTTTAAAGCAGCATGATCAGTATAGATTATAATCTTAGAACCTAATAGATATGATCTAAACTTATCCATGGCAAACACGATGGCTAACAGTTCCTTCTCGGTAGTGGTATAGTTCATTTGGGCATCATTCAGAGTTTTTCTAGCATAGTAAATCACATGAAGTAATTTGTTTCCTCGCTGACCTAGCACAATGCCTATAGCATAATATGAAGCATCGCACATTATCTCAAAGGGTAGGTTCCAGTTAGGTGCCTGGACTATCGGGGCAGTAGTGAGTAAATTCTTAAGCTTCGCAAAAGCCTCTAAACAAGCATCATCAAATACAAACTTAACATCTTTTGAAAGCAAATTGAAAAGAGGTCTAGAAATCAAGCTAAAATCCTTAATGAATCGTCGGTAAAAATATGCATGCCCTAGGAATGACCTAATATCTTTTATGGTTTTTGGGACCTGTAAAGTCTTAATAAGGTCAACTTTGGCTTTGTCTACCTCTATACCCTTTGAAGAAACGACGTGCCCTAAAAAAATTCCTGATTTAACCATGAAATGGCATTTTTCCCAATTAAGCACTAAATTCTTTTCCTTACACCTAGTCAACACTAATGTCAAATGATGCAAGCACTCATCAAAAGAGGAACCAAACACTGAAAAATCATCCATAAAGACCTCTAAAAACCGTTCTACCATATCATAAAATATGCTCATCATACAACGTTGAAAGGTTGTAGGGGCATTACATAGCCCGAAAGGCATGCGTCTATACGCAAAGGTACCAAAGGGACAGGTAAAAGTGGTTTTCTCTTTGTCTTCTGGGGCAATAACGATCTGATTATAACCGGAATAGCCATCTAAGAAGAAATAATAACTGAATCCAGCTAATCTCTCTAGCATTTGGTCGATAAAAGGAAGGGGAAAGTGATCCTTCCTTGTGACCTTGTTCAATTTCCTATAGTCAATACAGACACGCCATCCCGTGGTCACTCGGGTTGGGATTAACTCATTATTATCATTCTGGACTACAGTGATACCTGATTTCTTGGGGACAACCTGAACGGGGCTGACCCACTTACTGTATGAAATTGGGTAGATAATACCCGCATCTAATAACTTAATCACCTCTTTTCGAACTACCTCTTTCATGTTAGGGTTCATTCGACGTTGCATCTCCCTAGAAGGTTTGGAGTCTTCCTCTAAATGAATTTGATGCATACACACAGTAGGACTTATACCCTTAATGTCTGCTATAGTCCACCCTAAAGCTTCCTTATTATCTTGAAGTACTTTTATTAATCACAGGTAAAGTCTCAGATGGTCCTAAAAACACATACTTCAGGGTATCTGGTAGTGATTTAAGGTCCAACTTAGGGGGATCTTCTAAAGATGGAGTTAAGGTAGTCTCAGAAGCTGGTAACAGTTTGAACATAGCTTTCCATCTATCAGAATCTAACACAGGAGTAGAATCTAATAGATCATTCACTTGTTCAATGGTGCTATCGTCATTGGTAGGCTCGGAAAGATACCTACAACTATGTATAAACTGCAAGTGCACAGTGTCGACAAGCAACACAGGGCAAGCACAGGTCGAACCACAGAGACTTGGTGAGTGTAGAAGTTGATTCTAAATCCTGATTCAGAGAGTAACCAAAAGGGGTTTGATTTTGTCGATACGACGATATGATTTTCAAGTGACTGAAATAATAAAAGTAAAAGATGCAAATAGCAATATATGTAAACAATGATAATATGGATACTAGGGTATTCAAATCCACCAATAACCTATGATATGCATTCAACTTGTAATATTATTCTTGTCCTTATAGTAGATTCAAGTCTACCGTATAACTAAGGTGTTTCTCCAATGGATAATTTAATCACAACTAAAGTATTTCTCCAAAGCATTAATTGTCTAATTAAGCACAACTAATCTAAAGATCAATATTTGGTTAAGCATGAGTTGTAGCATAATCAACATAGAGATATTCTAACTACAATGGATACATGGCATACATTGTGAGAGAAAGATGTTGACAAACTTGGATTAAATTATATCTTTAAACAATTCTAAACTTTCAAGAACAAGATACAAGATATGAATACATACCAATGAGATTAGGGCTTCATCTAAACCCTAGTAAATGAAATTAGAACATGAAGAACATTACAACAAAATTGAAATTTGATAAACTAACATGAACAAGCTATTCTTGGATGGTTTTTCAACACAACAACCCTCTCTATTTATACACAAAATTCCCTCAAGCACTTGGATTCAAAATTTGGAAAGCATCCACTCAACAAAACATGTTTTCTTAATTGATGGATTGAATGGAATATATTTGGTTGTGGGAAACAAATTGGGAGTGATTGAGTGAGAGAATGGGGATGTTTTCTTTAATTGATGGATGAAATGGAATACAATGGGGTGAGGTGGATGTTTGGAAAGAATCCAATGGGGTGAGGTGGATGTTTTGGAAAGAATCCAATGGGGTGAGGTGGAAATGGATTTGGGTCTTGGGTTTTGGATCATGGGTTGTTTAATCCCATGAATTTGTAAACAGGTTGCCACTGATGCGCGAGCGGGTTGCAACGCTTCCAACTTTCTTCTCTTTTGTCTTCTCAATTCTTCCAAGCTTTATTTAGTACTTAAAAACACAAAATTAATTAATACAAATATTTATTCTTGAAAATGGTAAAAATGCAGAATTTGGGATAATATATGACTTTGAAGCGCGAAAGATGAGTTAAGTGCCAATGAAAAGGTGTATGAATATGCAATATTTGGCACTCATCAGTCATCAAAATCTAAACTAGAATGGGATAGACAACTCTCTAATGGGTCTTCAGACAAGATATTTGGTAATGACTCCTGAAGTAAGGCTTCTATCATATTCACCTCTTCAACACATGTGTCATATAGCTCATAAGGTAGCTTACTCACATTAAAAATGTTCATTTCCATAGTCATGTTACCAAAAGATAAATTCATCACACCATTTAGAAAGTTTATGATCGCATTAGACGTAGCTAAAAATGGGCGACCTAAAATCACAGGTATCTGGTTCTCTGGGTCAGGGACAGGTTGGGTATCTAGGACCACGAAATCTACTGGATAAATAAACTTGTCGACCTCAATGAGAACATCCTCGATAACACCTCGAGGGATTTTAACAGACCTATCATCTAAATGCAATGTCATCTGAGTAGGTTTCATTTTACCAAGTCCTAGCTGTAAGTACACATGGTACGGCAGTAAGTTCACACTAGCTCCTAAATCAAGTAAAGCTTTTTTTACCCGGAATTTACCTATGGTGCAAGCACTGGTAGGGGAACCTGGGTCTTTGTACTTTGGAGTTGTAGTGTTCTGAATGATTGAACTTACGTGACTAGCTAAAAAGGCTTTCTTATGGGCGCTATGCTTTCGCTTTCGCGTACACATATCCTTAAGGAACTTAGTATAAGCAGGAATTTGCCTAATTGCATATAATAAAGGAAGGTTTATGGTAACTTGCTTAAAAACCTCCAATATGTCATTAAAGTTCGATTCCTTCTTTGTTGGTACTAAAATCTTGGGAAATGGGGCTCTAGGCACATAATCAGACCTCTTAGGAACATAATTGACATCATTGGAAACTTTATCAGCCCCATCAGCTAGTGGTGGTCCTGAGGGGTGAGATCCTGAGGGGTGAACTACAATATGTTCACTATCGGGCATGGTTACCTGATTGTCTACTACTCTACCACTCCTAAGGGTTCTAATAGCATTCAACTGATTCGAAGGTTTTGCACCTACTTCATGAACTCCTCTAGGGTTGGGTTGTGTTTGACTAGGGAACTTACCTTTCTCTCTCAAAGACTCATTTATCAGACCAAACTGGGTTTTTAACTCGGAAATAGCCTGGCTATTTTCATGTCCTATCCTGTTACTAGCTTGTAGACTCTGTTCTACTGATAGCTCAAATTTTGCAGTTTGCTGAGTTAACAAGTTGAGAGACTCCTCTAAACTCAAGATTTTCTTATCTGAGTGATTCTGAAACTGAGCTGGTCCTAAAGGACTCTTAGTATAGCCAAAACCTGGGGGAGCATTAGAATTACTAAACTGACCTTGACTCTGGCCCTTAGACCACGAAAAGTTCGGATGGTTTCTCCAACCAGGATTATAGGTTTCTAAATATGGGTCAATCTTTTGACGTCTATCAAATCTAGTGTTATTATAGAGAGCATCGGCTTGCTCTTCATTATTCTGGCCTTCCCAAAAAGGCTCCAATCTACCACTAGTGTGACCCATTTCTAAAGCTTCTAATCTTTTTTCTATAGCAGCAATTTTGGCATCTGATTCATAACCTCCTTATACCCTATTAACATTTCCTCTACCTAGAAGAATTGTTTTCTGGGGTCCCCTATTGTTTTCCCATTGTTGGGTCTTTTCGGAGGTTTCACTCAAGAATG
This sequence comes from Papaver bracteatum, assembly GCA_023529315.1. NCBI lineage: Eukaryota > Viridiplantae > Streptophyta > Magnoliopsida > Ranunculales > Papaveraceae > Papaver > Papaver bracteatum. The sequence goes on along the minus strand of JAJJWX010000300.1, from coordinate 52,470 downwards.
TCATCGCCTCATCAACTATTTGGTTTTTAAACCCACCTGTACACATAGACTCTACTGTGGTCATAGTGGGATAATCTAAACCCTCATAAAGGATCTGAACTATCCTAACATTTTCTAGACCATGATGAGGACATTGGGCTAATAAATCATTGAACCTTTCCAAATACCTATACAAAGATTCTCCCTCCTGTTGAGAAAATGTGCAGATTTGCTTCCTAATAGACGATGTTTTGTGTCTAGGGAAAAACTTGTTCAAAAAGGTAGATGTAAGTTGTTCATATGTTAGAATTGAACCGGAAGCCAAACTATATAGCCACGATTTGGCTTTATCTTTCAAGGAAAAAGGGAATAACCTAAGTTTAAGAGCATCATCATCAAGGTTTCTAATCTTTAGGGTACTACAAATTTCCTCAAAGTACCTAACATGAAAATAGGGGTTTTAATTTTCTTTCCCTAAAAATATTGGGAGCATCTGTAACATTCCAGGTTTAAGTTCATAATTTGCTTCCGTTTCAGCTAACCTGATACATGAGGGATGAGTAGTCCTAGTCGGATTCAACAAAGTTTTCAAAGTTGCCATTTCTGCCGCTATAGGGATTCTCTCCTCAATAAAAGACGGACGTTCAAAAATAGACTAAAAAATCGGACTTTCTAAATTGTGGTAATCGAGACGCTTAGAACTACTAGGTTTCTCTTTAACAAATCTACCTAGGGCGTCTCTTTTACGTTCATGCATACAAAAGAAAATATGGAAAGGTATTCTAAGCAATCACAAATCAAGGCCGACTCAACCAAATCAAACCTATAGATTTCTAGCAAACAAAAAGCATGATGGCTCCACTTAGATTGTTTCTAGACCAGCTTCTAATCCTTCGAAAGGGAATTCATTACAATTTAAGAAAACCCCTCTGGAATCAATCCGAGTCAAAGTAAGTTGAATAGAGGTGATGGAAGCTTAGTGGAGATTTGATACCCAAGGCCTCACCGATATTACAAGGCGACGCAGTCACGCATTCAACTCACAGAAACCATCCTGAACTTTGAAGTATGCTTAAAAGAGTAACCAATATTTTTCAAATGACTTTCATATTAAGCTCGTTACCTTATCGGTCTCGTTCTAGTCAAAATTTTAAGGCTTAGGTACGTGTAGGTTACGTGTTCCTAAGGAGGGCAAGAAGATAACGGTGATGAAATCCAAACCATTATCTTGTATGGCCAGGCTTTTCCCTTTACTAGAAAAATAAATGTCCGTATCCTCAACATATATGCATACGAAGGAGAACAGTAACTCGCTGACAGGGGATTCGCGAGTGTTTAGAATCTTACCTCCCGTTCCAAACGGGGGATGAATCGGTTGTAGTCGACTCGGGCCACTGACTCCATATGTCAGTGTACAAACCCAAGGTGCAGAGACAATATCGTAATTGTCCTCCTTCTCCGCAAACAGTTTATATTTAAAGTACCCTTCCGTAGGGTAAAAATAAAAAAAAATGTCCCAAAGTCCAAAAGTCCAAGTGTCCAGAAAAAGAAAAGAAAAATTACAAAAATAATAAACCTAAAACAGTTTTTTCTAAAAGTAAACAAAACCCTAAAAATAAATAAAAATAAAACTAAAATAAAATTGTCTTCTTTTCCGTTCTCTTCACTTTAATCTTTAGCTCCAAGTCTTTATGAAATCACCAAACTCCTTGGCTCAACTTTCTTTATGATCCAAAACCTGTAGACAAAAGATAAATACCCAAAAACGTAAAATAGAAAATAAAATAATAAAAACCTAAAAAATAAATCTAAAACCCTAAAAACAAGTCCGCGTCGGCGGCGCCAAAAATTGATGTGATATCAATAATGTTGTAGAAAGTGGTAGTAAGGTTGTCGTTCCTCTCAGATTTGTGAAGGATTTTTCAGACTTAAATTCAAAACTAAAATAGAAAACACACTAAAAATTATAGCAAACACTGACAAAGTTGATATCAATATTAAAAGAACACTGAGGCTAAGATTTCACTATTTTCCAAGTTCAAAGTGATTTAATCCAATTATTATATTTATGCAATTTTCTCGTTCAAGTTGATTCTAAACTATTGCAATAAGTAGATTCTCACAAGTAATAATTGTAAATACCAAGTATGAAGCATCAAAAATCTTAAAACTAAGCATACTCTATCAAAATAGATCACAATCACTCAAACAAAAATCATATTCAATAATAGTTCAAGGCAAATAATCATATAAAAATTGCAAATAAAAAGATAAAATAGAATATACCACTTTTTGTTGGAAAAATAGCTTCCTCTATCGCCTCAGCAATGGGGTTTAGCTCCTCATATTAATCATGATCTCAAAATATTTGTTTATGGCTCAAAATATGATTAAAAGAATGAGAAACAATAAAACGGACTTTTTGCAACGCTGTATTGGCGTTACAAAGCAGCTGTTACAGAGAAGTCATTGTTGGACTGTTACAAATTTGAGACGTTGTTCTTCCTTGCAACACTTGTTCTTCAGTAGCAGCAGAAAATGGGAACTTCCTACAACTCGATCTTCTCAGCTCTGTGGTGTTCTGAAGTGCCCTGCAACTGCTCCAATGACTTCGTACGAAACTTCTAAAGAATCGGCCAAAACCAACTCAGAAATATTGGCAGATGATAAGTTTTCTTTCCCGCCAAAAACGCAGCTTGAACGAATAAGAAGGAGAGGCGCCACTATCCAGAGCAGGGGTGCCTTTAGCGGGGTGTCTTTAGTAGCTTCTTTGGAGTGCTTGGGGGTGCCCTTATCCAAACTCTGGGTGCCTTTATCATTTCATTTGGGGTGCTTTTGGCGACTTTTCGAGCAAATTTTTCCAAAAATGTTTATTGGACAAAAATACCTACACACACATAAAACACCGTAATAAGTACAAAAATGAGAACTATCAATATATAAAAGCGAGACAAATTAGACACAAAAATGTGTCTATCATTTTGTTAATTCGAATGGAAAATTTTATATACTTCTTGCTGTGGATTATGTTTCAAAATGGTTGGAAGCTAAAGCCACCCCTACTAATGATTCTCAAGTTGTTTGTGAGTTTGTGAAGGAATATATTTTCTCTAGTCATGGTACACCAAGAGTAGTTATCAGTGATGGAGGCTCGCACTTCAAGAAATCCTTACATGCTCTCCTCAAGAAGTACAACATTACACACAAGATTGTTACGCCGTATCACCCACAAACTAGTAGGCAAGCTGAAATTTCAAATCGTGAGATTAAGTCCATCCTTGACAAAACCGTTAATACTACATGGAAGGATTGGAGTTATAGACTAAACGATGCACTTTTGGCGTATAGAACAACATATAAGACACCAATTGGTATGTATCCATATCGGTTGGTTTATGGCAAAGCTTGTCATCTCCCAGTTGAACTTGAGCATAAGGCTTATTGGGCGGTAAAGATGTGCAACATGGAGTATGATAAAGCGGGGAAACATAAGCAACTACAAATCAATGAGCTAGAGGAGATACGTAATGATGCTTACGAGAGTTCTCGTACATATAAGGAAAATACTAAGCTTTTCCACGACAAGATGATTTCTCGGAAGAATTTTGTTGTGGGAAAAAAAGTTCTTTTATTTCATTCTCGTCTTAAGTTATTTCCTGGTAAGCTAAGGTCCAGATGGATTGGACCATATGTTGTTACTAATGCTTATTCTCATGGTGCAGTTGATATCACTAGTCTTAGAGATGGGACTACTTATAAGGTTAACGGCTGATGAGTGCCAAATATTGCATATTCATACACCTTTTCATTGGCACTTAACTCATCTTTCGCGCTTCAAAGTCATATATTATCCCAAATTCTGCATTTTTACCATTTTCAAGAATAAATATTTGTATTAATTAATTTTGTGTTTTTAAGTACTAAATAAAGCTTGGAAGAATTGAAGACAAAAAGAGAAGAAATTTGGAAGCGTTTCTCGGTTTAAAATTCATGGGATTAAACAACCCATGATCCAAAACCCATGATCCAAAACCCAAGACCCAAATCCATTTCCACCTCACCCCCATTGGATTCTTTCCAAAACATCCACCTCACCCCATTGGATTCTTTCCAAAAACATCCACCTCACCCCATTGTATTCCATTCTATCCATCAATTAAGAAAACATGTTTTGTTTAATTGTTGAGTGGTTGCTACAAAGAAATTTCGAATCCCAAGATGTGAGAGAATTTTTGTGTATAAATAGAGAGGGTTGTTGTGTTGAAAACTCATCCAAGAATAGCTTGTTCATGTTAGTTTATCAAATTTAAGTTTTGTTGTAATGTTCTTCATGTTCTAGTTTCATTTACTAGGGTTTAGATGAAGCCCTAATCTCATTGGTATGTATTCATATCTTGTATCTTGTTCTTGAAAGTTTAGAATTGTTTAAAGATATAATTTAATCCAAGTTTGTCAACATCTTGCTCTCACAATGTATGCCATGTATCCATTGTAGTTAGAATATCTCTATGTTGATTATGCTACAACTCATGCTTAACCAAATATTGATCTTTAGATTAGTTGTGCTTAATTAGACAATTAATGCTTTGGAGAAATACTTTAGTTGTGATTAAATTATCCATTGAGAAACACCTTAGTTATACGGTAGACTTGAATCTACTATAAGGACAAGAATAATATTACAAGTTGAATGCATATCATAGGTTATTTATTGATTTGAATACCCTAGTATCCATATTATCATTGTTTACATATCTTGTTATTTACATCTTTTACTTTTATTATTTCGGTCACTTGAAAATCATATCGTCGTATCGACAAAATCAAACCCCTTTTGGTTACTCTACGAATCGGGATTTAGAATCAACTTCTACACTCTCCAAGTCTCTCGTGGTTCGATTCGACACTGTGCACTTGCGGTATACTAGAGGAGATACGTCCATCAGAGAGCTTGCTTACGGGCATGCTTCACATTATGAAACTCCAACAGACCAATGATGCTTACGGATGAAGTTTCTTTTAATGTTCCATTTACATGTGATGTAGAGTTCTCTAGTACATATAAGGAAAATACTAAGCTTTTCCACGACAAGATGATTTCTCGGAAGAATTTTGTTGTGGGAAAAAAAGTCTTTTATTTCATTCAAATTTTTTTTATGATGACCGTCTTAAGTTATTTCTTTGGTAAGCTAAGGTCCAGATGGATTGGACCATATGTTGTTACTAATGTTTATTCTCATGGTGTATTAATTAATTTTGTGTTTTTAAGTACTAAATAAAGCTTGATATCACTAGTCTTAGAGATGGGACTACTTATAAGGTTAACGGCCATAGATTGAAGCCATACTACGAAAACATCGCTTATGTGAATGTGGATGAGATAGAGCTTCGTGATTTACTCCCTCTGGAGGAGTAGCATAAGGAGAATGCCAAGTTGGGTTGAGGACGTAAAACTAAGTGCTAAATGGGAGGCAACCCATAGGTTTTGTATCTTAAACCCTTCTATTTTTTTTGTTTTTATTGTTTTCATATCATATTTTCATCCCCATGTTTAATTTCATTGAGTCCGTAATCTATTTTAGAAGAAAATTATGATGAATACCTTTTCGTCAGAAAAATTCAGACTGCGCGTAGTTCAGAACAGAGACCATAACTGTCAGAAGGTTTACTTAAACACTGTGCCCTTTTGAAAATGTGTAGAAAACACGTATATGAACAACTTTTGTGAAATGAAGTTTTTCCAAATTCCTTACCAATTTGCACAGTTTTTGCTTTTTATCTGCTGTTACGTCAGAATTCAGAACTTTTCGGTTTTACACATTGAGGACAATGTGAAGTTTAAGTGTGGGGGAGTATTTTGCATATAGATTTTTCAAAATTTTGCATAAAAAAACCTTCAAATTGTAGAGATTTTAGAGTCACTAGCATACTTCTAGGTATGTTTACATAGAGATTCTGACCGACATAACTGAACTTGGAAGTGTTAGAGAACTACATTCGAATATTCTTACGAATTGGAGTGTTAAATAATGGATTTAATCATGCCGGTGATGCAAATTAGGAGCAGAGAGAAATGCATTATTAGAGTTATTGATCAATCATTAGTGGAGACTACCCATTTTCATACCAACCAAGGCACCAGACCAAATTTTCTTTGTAGCTGACTAAAGAGCTTTCTTTTGAGTGTGTGTCACCATACGTTAATTCCGGGTAGAATGGTGAGCTACCCAACCTCCTACCAATAGAAGAACTATTTTTGATCTCTTGAGTTCTAATTTTGTCAATCATAAGGGTGACTTCTATAGACGAAAACCATCTTCTTGTAGTTTTATTTGCAGTTAGCACCATTCTCTCTCTCTCGCCAACAACAGGTCCATAGAAACACATCATAATCAACAATGGAGCGACATCAAAAATCTACAAGGAAGTTGAAGACGTTTGAGGTTTACAAGCAATAATACAAGGAAGAGCAAATTTCATATCCAAGTAAAGCAACATACAATGAGCATTTTTTTTATATACATGTTGAAGACTTACACATAAGGAGCGGAATTTTATATCAAAGTATGAAGACTTATTTACAAGAGCGAATAAAATCAAAATATGAGAATTATTGAAGTTTATGATACGAAGACAATACAAGTTGTGGAGATAAAAATGGTAACGTACTTCTTTCATGGCCATGTTAATTTTATTTCATATTTATTGTTTTAGTTGCAATCTCTTCAAAAAAACAAAAAAAAAAAAAAAAATACAAAGAGATTTGCATTTAGGCAAGGAATTGAGGAAAAGAGTACAAATTGTCGAAGTTCTACAAGTTCAAGAGTTTATCATCAACAGTTGAAGACCAAAGACCAAGATGAAGAAGATGAACTGAAGGAAGGAAGACGTTTCTATTGGATGTTGTGAGAGTGGTGCTTTCATCATTGCAATCATATGTGAAGGTGGTAAGTACTCTCATCCTTGCTATAGTGGTTGATTTCCTTTCTTAGAGATCATCAGAAAAATATTTTTGTTTTCCACGATTTTGTGGAGTCTCCAAAAATAATTCGAAAGGTTACCTTCCCACCATTCAATGTGTGTAGGATTCTATCTTCATTCCTACCTACACACATGTGAGACCCATAAAAAAGTCGTCTTATTGAGTGCAATTATCATAAAATCCTTTTAAGTGAGGCAGAAGTCGAGGCAAAATTCTTATTGATCGTTCTCAAACACGCGTTTCTCTCAGTATTGTGTGGTTATTTCTCACTCAAGATTAAAGAATGAATATGTTCTTTGGTATTTCTAACTTCTTATTACTAGCATGCAGAAATTCTATGTCCTCATAGCTCTTTGGATGCTTGGGAAGATGGAACGCTTTGAAGTTGGAGTAGGTTTTGTGGGTTTATCTCTCGTAAGCCCTCACGAGACTATAACTCGTCCACTAGGGACACCTAGGGGTTTAAAGGCATGTTATTCATGCTAAGAGTAACCGTATCCTCGGTGACATGGAGTTGTTGTATTTTAGATAGTTTGCTCGAGGACTAGCAAAAGCCAAGTGTGGGGGAATTTGTTAAGTGCATATTTTGTATATATTTAGTGTCAAATCCATGCTAGTATTTGCTATATTTTCTTGTGAATTATTGTATATTACGTTTGTTTTGTTTTATTTGTGTTTTATTAGGTGAATCATCCAAAAGAAGTGAATTTGCACTTAATTGTGCAATAAAAAAAGTTAGCTAAAAGCGGAGAAAGGCCAAAGACCAAGTGGAACTCGTTTGAACTTAGTATTGCATGCTATCATCTCGAAGAGGACGAAAATACGAAGCCAACGGCGAAAGAATTGAGTCAATCTGACGTCTTATGAAGAATCTAGATGCATTTGAAGCAAGCAAAGTTGCGCGCATAAAATTGCTAAGGGGTGTCCACTTTACTAAGGGGCACAAACATTTACAAAGGATCTACTAAAGGAAGTTAGTCCATTTACTGAGGGGAAGCTAGAAATCAAATAATGTTGATTAAGGCATCCGACCTGTTACTCAGGGCACCACCTTCTTCTTTCTATCACCGATGGTGATCACGGCAGTTTGCATGCATGAAGTAGATGGATCTTGGCAGAGTGAAAGGAGTAGTTGAGATCGAGTCTGGCATTTGGTGTCGCCCAATGGCGCTAATGGAGAAGAGCAGAACCGAAGGGAAGAATAAATCAATGGGAGGGTGCTGTCACTATGTCGACGGAGCAGTTTATGATGATCGGTGACTGTTGGTGGCAACGAGAAAAAGCTCGAGTCAAAACAGATGGCTTAGAGTCTGTTGAAGCTGGTTACGATGGAGTTTCTACATTGAAGGGAGATAATGGACGAGATGATAGTTTGGCAGTAATGGTTGGTCATGAATGAACGCAACAGAGATGGAGTTCGTTGTTGATGGTGGAGATAACTGGCAGAGAAGTTGATGCTGTGGTGATCGAGTTGAAGTTATGAAGCTGGTACTTGATGGCAGCGATGGTGAGAGTAGGTTTGGAAATTGGCAGAGAATGCAAGGACGATAGAGCTACAGTGCTGCTGCCATTAATGGCGATGAGTATCGCTGTTATCGGAGAAGAAGGTGGCAATGATCATTGGAGTTGGTAGTAACGATCACGATAGAATGGAATTGTTCAAGATGTTGATGAAACAACAGGGAAGGTACCGTGGCTGTTGAAATTAAGAAGATGAACAGGCAATGGAGATATTGATGCTCGTGTTGTGAGCAGAGGTGATTGATGGAGCTTGATGTGATTTTTATGTTGTTGTAAAGTGGTAGTAAAGATTCGTTCAAAGACTTGTAGAGATTTGATTTCAGATCTAAAATAGAAAATATATATATAATAGGTTGTCACAATATCGAGATAAACTGGGACTTCGGATTCCACCAAACTCATAACACAAGGTTCAAATATTAATTCTTTTAACAATTATAGCTCAATAAAGACATGGACTCTTATTTTTGCCAAGGTTGATTCTCAAAATATTAGTTGTAAGTCCTAAGCATGGGACATCAAAACATCTAAGCAAGTATGACCCATCAAACGAGATAATAACTAATTAATCAAAACCATAATTCAATTTTAATCAGTGCAAAAGTCATATAAGAATTAAATATAATTACCATGTGCATAAAGAATGGCTTCCTCCATCATCCCAATGTTGGGGTTTAACTCCTCATGTTATTCACGTTCTCAAAATAGGTGTTCATAGCTCAAAAGGGTGAAAAACAAGAGAAAGCTAATAAAGCAGGCAGTTTGCAACGCTGTAATGGAGTTACAAACCTGTTTGTACCATAAGTAAAAATACCACTTAATGGGCCAAATTGATACTTGAATCATCTTTTGGTCCTCATCCAAGCCCGCTACCCAGTCAACCAAGGCATCCCACCAGTCTGCACAGACCGGTCAATGGTCAAAATCAGTCAATGGTCAAAGTCGGTCAACATCCGGTCAAGGTCAATGGTCAAAGTCAACGACCAGTCAATGGTCAAAGTCAACAGTCGGTCAACTATCGAAGTCAGTCACACCCCTAGCTAATTTTCGGTCTTATATCCAGCAACGGTGCTAACCGATTCCCAGCCTAAAACTCTTCCGCACTGCCAACCAGTCTCCAACCATGCTGTCAGCCGACCTCCATCCAGTCTGCAATTCAACCATGCTACCAGCCAACCTCCATCCAGTCTGCCAGCCAATTATGCTGCCAACCAGCATCCATCCAAACTGCCAGCCACCAGTCCAGCTTGCCAGCATGCAAAATTTACCATGCAGCACTAAATATAGCATTTTCATACATGCAGCATTAACCCCAACAGTTTCATGAGAATTTATCATAGAGGCATTAAGGGGCAGTTTCATGCAACAATTATGATGAAGACATAAAGGGGAAGTTTCATGCAGAATTCATGATGGGAAGTTTCATTTAGAATTCATTATGGGAGCATAAATGGGTAGTTTCATTTAGAATTCATTATGGGAGCATGAATGGGGCAGTTAATGCAATTTATGTTTATGTTGAAATTAGATGTTGAATTGTATAAATAGGGGGAGCAGAAATTAGGATGGGAGGTAGCCAAGGTGAGAGAAAAGAAACAATGTAACACAAAACATGAATAAAATATTTCTCCCCAAGGGGATTCATCCGTGGACGTAGGCAACCATGCCGAACCACGTTAAACCTCTGTTTCTCTTTTGTTCTTCGAATCAACCCCGAATCCAAAATACTAACCAAACTATCCATTCTTTGTGTTTCGTGCCCAAAAGTGATTTTGGGTACAAACATTGGCGCCGACTAAGGGGAGTACGAGAAAAGGAATCATACTCTCCCATTGAGAAAAGTTGTAGAAAACGCTTCAAAATCATGTCTGTGGGAAAGCAGTCCGAGGATCTTGAAAAATCACTGCTGCAGTCCAGTTGATCGCAACTGCTGCAGTCCAGTTTGATCATAATGGTCGCAGTCCAGCTGATCGCAGCTGCTGCTGACCATATAATCACACTAACTGCAGTCCAGTTGATTGCAACTGCTGCAATCAAGTTTTGTCGTTTAAGATTTATTGAAGCTATTACTTACGGATACCTCAGAAAATCGCATCACTACAAAATCTGATAATAGTGTTACTGGGATGCTCGGTCAGCGACAAAATATATAGTGAAACATCCTCAAAATTGTTGCTGGATGTTCGATCCGCAACATGGCTGGATCCAGTTTTAATGTCAATCGTTGCAGTCCAGCTGATTGCAGCTGCTGCATACCAATTAATCGCAGTTATTGCAGTCCAGTTGGTCGCAACTGCTACAATCCAGATTTGTGGATCGAGATCTGCAAAGATAATTACCTTCGGAAACTACTAAAACAGAATCACTATTAAGACTGATAAAAACCCCGCAACAACGTTCGATCCACGGTAAAATATGTCTTAAAAACATCATCAAAATTGTTGCTGGATGTTCGATCTGCAACACGGCTTGGCCCAGTTTTGTTTCCAAACACTGCAGTCCAGCTGATCACAGCTGCTGCAGACTAGTTAATTATAGTTACTGCAGTCCAGTTGATCGCCACTGCTGCAGTCCAGCATCGCAGTCGGAAGCCACCAAAGCTGACTCATTGCGAAAATCACCAAGATTGTTGTCAGGATGTTCGATCCGCAGCATATTCAATTCCAAATTTCAGAAAAAATTGCTTCTCAAATAACGCATCATCCAACTATTCGAGTTTTCCATATGAAAAAATCGCTACTGTCATCGCAGAGGTGACAAGTTGCTTACATCTGTAGGGGCTTGAATACTCAAGAGAAAACCTCCGGAAAAGCGTGTCAGAAAAGTCTGCATAGGTGCAGAAAAATCATGGTGAAAGGTCCATTAAGAAACAACAATGGATCTAGAAAAAAAGTCAACAATTTCTGAAACTGTTACAACAACCGTTGCGAGGAAGAAAAGGCAACAGCTGCAATGGAACATATCACATTTCAGAAGGCCGTTGCAAGAATCCTTTATAGCAAAGATCACAGTTCGTGTAAAAAGCGTCGCGAAAAGTTTAAAATATATATATATATATATATATCAGCAGCAGAAGCCGAGCGGCAATCGCCGATCACCCGGAGATTAATTGGAGAGTAAAACGACGTGGACGATTAATCGGTGGAGATTATTTGAGGTTCTGATTTGGTGTAGCGTTGTACAACTTAATTATGTAGGCCTTATCTGGTGTACCGCGGTGCAACTTAAATCCGTAGTCCCGATTCGGTGTGACGCAATGTAACTCAATAACGTAGCCCCGGATTTTTCAGCCCCATGCAGTTAGCCAGACGGATTAATACGCCCCACTTGGGCTTGGTAAAAAAAAAGAAGCTTCTTTCGTTGATATCTTCTTCGTCCCGCATCCGAATTGGGTGATTTTTGGCTCGTTGCGATCGCATTTCAATATCCTACGACATGAGGGTGAAATTTTACAATTAGAGAATAATATTTTTCGGGTCCAACAACATGTTTGAAGCAAGGGGCTAACCGACCAATTTTGCTTCACCGATAACTTCTCCTTCGTGCATCCAAATGGAGCAATTTTCGGCCCAATGAGATCGTATGTCAATCCAAACATCATGAAGGTGAAATTTCAATTTTCGGAGACAATTAAATTTCTAGAAATTTAAAGTGACAGCACCAGAAACGGTCACATTCAATCAGCACCGAAAATACTGCAGTCCAGTTGATCGAACTGTTGGAATCCTTTTCCACATGACTATTACAGTTAGTTGATCGAACTGCTGTAATCCAATTTCATAGCAACAACTGCTGGCATGTTGATCGAACTGCCACAGTCCTTTGTAATTCCTACAGTCCAGTTGGGCGAACTGTCCAACATTTGGAGTTCCGTACGATTAATTGGCGATCCTTACGATTAATTTGGCGATTCAGGAGATTAATTGGCGATTACTTCTGTAGATTTTGGCTGATTCCTCCCCTTTCCTCTTGCCTTGCGGATATGTACACCCAACATGGACTTGGTCTAGAAATTTGTTTCGTTGTTATCTCCTTCATACAACGTCCGAATGGGGTGATTTTTGGCTCGTTGCGATCGTGTTTCGATATCCTACAACATGAAGGTAAAATTTTACAATTGAAGAATAACATTTTTTGGGTGAAATCACGTTACCATCAATACTGCAGTCCAGTTGATCGAACTGCTGCAATCCTTTTCCGCATAACTACCACAGTCATTTGATTGAACTGCTGTAATCCATTTTCACAACAACTTCTGCTGGCCAGTTGATTGAACTTCCGCAGTCCCTTGTAATTACTACAGTCAAGATTGGTCAAACTGTTGAAGTCCAATTTTCCCCAAAACTGTTTCAATACAGTTTTCCTCACTACTGCTTCAATCCAGTTTTATGCATAACTGTTACTGTACAGCTAATCAAAGCTGCTAAAATACAAGTTCCGTGGCAACTTCTGTTAATCCAGTTTGGGCATCCTAATCACTTCGTAAACAAAGTCGCAGTAACATTTTCAATATGGTAAGTATACAATTTACATATTTTTTCTTTTTTCCTTTTCATATATTCATGCATATTTTTGTTCAATAAGACACCTTTAATGTGGCGAGCATTTTTCTCAACGAGGGGATGCACACATTTCAATTCTGCGCACATCTGGGATAGTGGGATTGGCCCCCCGCGCAAATTCCAGATAGCATACATCTTCAAAATCCCATGCACAAGCAAAATACAGCAGGGCAGTGCACCCTTGTGCAAGCATTGAGCAGCATGACAATTACTATCTTCTGGGGGCAAGTTGCATATCACTTCAACGTGACTGACTATCGCTTGGGGGAGAGATATGTAACACCTCATGAACTGAAATGACTCTTTTGGGGCATGCTGCGTAATACTCCATACGATTGGGGGAAAGTACATAGCACCTAAATGCAATGCGAAATTCCGCTTCCGAAAATCAAAATCCCAGGTAACCCGAACTTCTTAATCCTCCAACGAGTTGCAGAATTAAGAGGGGACGAGCATACACCATAATATTTTTACGCAATTATTACAATCAGTAATGTTAAACTACCATAGTTATGTTGATTGAATTATTGTACTCCAGTTCAAAAGCAACTGCTGCACTCGGTTGGACGCAACCGATGCAGTCCAGTTTCCTGCGAATTCTGTACTCAATTGGACGCAACTGATGCAGTCTGGTGACACTCAGTTGGACGCAACTGATGCTGTCTAGTTTTATTTATAACTTTTACACCTATGTTTATCGAACTATTTGAGTCCAGTCCCTCAACAGCTGCTGCAGTCCATCTAATCGTTGTTGCTGCATTGTAGCTTTATTCGTTGCTGCTGCAGTCCAGCTGATCACAGCTGATCCAGTCCAGCTATGCTCTCATTTCCTGCAGTCCAGCTAAACCCAGCTGCTGCAGAGGAACTTTGATCGTTGCTGCTGCATTCCAGCTGATCGCAGCTGGAGCAGTCCAGCCTTGCTCCCAGTTCCTGCAGTCCAGCTGAACGCAGCTGCTGCAGTGGAACTTTGTTCGTCGCTGCTGCATTCCAGCTGATCGCAGCTGATGCAGTCAAGCCATGCTCGTAGTTCCTGCATTCCAGCTGAACGCAGCTGCTGCAGTGGAACTTTGTTCTTTGCTACTACATTCCAGCTGGTCGCAGCTGATGCAGTCCAGCTGAACGCAGCTGCTGCAGTGTAACTTTGTTCGTTGCTGCTGCATTCTATCTGGTCGCAGCTGATGCAGTTCAGCCTTGCTCGCAGTTCCTGCAGTCCATCTGAACACATCTGCTGCAGTGGAACTTTGTTCGTCGCTGCTGCATTCTAGCTGATTGCAGCTGATGCAGTCCAGCCTTGCTCGCAGTTCCTGCAGTCCAGATGAACGCAGCTGCTGCAGTGGAACTTTGTTCGTCGCTGCTGCATTCCAGCTGATCGCAGCTGATGCAGTCCAGCCATGCTCGCAGTTCCTGCAGTCCAGCTGAACGCATCTGCTGCAGTGGAACCTTGTTCGATGCTGCTGCATTCTAGCTGAACGCAGCTGATGCAGTCCAGCTATGCTTGCAGTTCCTACAGTCCAGCTGAACGTAGATGCTGCAGTAGAACTTTGTTTGTTGTTACTGCATTCTAACTGATCGCAGCTGATGCAGTCTAGCTATGCTCGTTGTTACCGCAGTCCAGCTGATTACAGCTGCTGTAAGCCAACTTCACTCAATGATGTTATCACTCATTTACAACATCACTCCATTCCAGCATCGCGCTGTCGTTTCAGTCTTGTTCATCATTCACGATTTATGCCCAATTTCTTCCCTCTAATCTCCCAATCACAATAACCTCACTTGGGGGCGGCTTGATTGTGATTTCCGCAAACAACAAAGGGAGTTCACCAATCACCTCAACATCGATAATCCACACCTGGGGGAGAGTTTTATTGTTACCTAGTAAATCGAAATTTTCTTAACCCACAACAAGTTGGAGGTTAAGACGGGGCGATGTTTGTACCATAAGTAAAAATACCACTTAATGGGCCAAATTGATACTTGAATCATCTTTTGGTCCTCATCCAAGCCCGCTACCCAATCAACCAAGGCATCCCACCAGTCTGCACAGACCGGTCAATGGTCAAAATCAGTCAATGGTCAAAGTCGGTCAACATCTGGTCAAGGTCAATGGTCAAAGTCAACAGCCAGTCAATGGTCAAAGTCAACAGTCGGTCAACTATCGAAGTCAGTCACACCCCTAGCCAATTTTCGGTCTTATAGCCAGCAACGCTGCTAACCAATTCCCAGCTTAAAACTCTTCCGCACTGCCAACCAGTCTTCAACCATGTTGCCAGCCAACCTCCATCCAGTCTGCCAGCCAATTATGCTGCCAACCAGCATCCATCCAAACTGCCAGCCGCCAGTCCAGCTTGCCAGCATGCAGAATTTACCATGCAACACTAAATGTAGAAGTTTCATACATGCAACATTAACCCCAACAGTTTCATGAGAATTTATCATAGAGGCATTAAGGGGCAGTTTCATGCAACAATTATGATGAAGACATAAAGGGGCAGTTTCATGCAGAATTCATGATGGGAGCATAAATGGGCAGTTTCATTTAGAATTCATTATGGGAGCATAAATGGGCAGTTTTATTTAGAATTCATTATGGGAGCATGAATGGGGCAGTTAATGCAATTTATGTTTATGTTGAAATTAGATGTTGAATTGTATAAATAGGGGGAGCATAAATTAGGATGGGAGGTAGCCAAGGTGAGAGAAAAGAAACAATGTAACACAAAACATGAATAAAATATTTCTCCCCAAGGGGATTCATTCGTGGACGTAGGCAACCATGTCGAACCACGTTAAACCTTTGTTTCTCTTTTGTTCTTCGAATCAACCCCGAATCCAAAATACTAACCAAACTATCCATTCTTTGTGTTTCGTGCCCGAAAGTGATTTTGGGTACAATCAAAACCGCTGTTACAAAGGGTGTTGAATATTACAGAGAAAAGACGACAATCTTAATATATATGTGATCTATGGTTGTTGAACAGCGATACTTCTTTTGCGCTGTTTGAATATGACTTCTTCTGCGACTGTCCAACATGGTCTTATGTTCTTCAGCTCTTCTTCTTCTTCACCAGCATAGAAGATTCTCTGCAACTCCACCTGCAGCTACCCTGCAACTATGTTTAGTCCCCCAAAGTCTCGACCCTCTTCTGAGACTCGTATGGTTCTATTTATACATGATAGATGATTGAATCCCGAGAAATCTTCTATTTTCTTTCCTCCCAAGGCACGGGATTTTCTATTTTCCTTCCCCCTGTATCTTCTACAAGTCTTCCGGCAGTTTAAAACTCTCCCAAACTTAACAGAATCGTATCCTAGGAGAATATAGACTCTCCTAATCTGTTTATATCTTCCAAACATAAATAAAATCCCCGAAGAACTCTCACTTATCCTGCCCCTGTGTAGTTGACAAAAATATGGAAACTTGCTTTTTTTACGATTCTCCAGAGACTACCTTTCCTGTTTTAACGTAACAATTCCTTACCAATCCAACTGGACGACAAATTCCGACAAAAATCAACCGAAATTCTTCCCAATACGCACCCGAGAAAATACCTTCCCATGTTTATCCAAAACTCGATATCCATCCCAAATCCGTCGTATCAAATTAAGTTACCATTCCTGTTTAGCCTTAACAGGACTACCGAAATCAAACTCCGTGATTAAATCTCTCTCGGAAATACCCAAAAATCAAATCCAACTCTGCCAGTTGCTTTCTCGCCAAAACATAATTTAAACGAGGAAGAAGGTGTTGTCCCCTTAACCTATTCCGGTGTGCCGATAGCAATTGGGTGCCCCTTAGTAATTTGGTCGCCCCTTATCCATTGTTGGGGTCCCTTTAGCAATTCTTCTAGGTTTTAATATAGCTTTTCTAGGGCGTCTCCAACATACTTCTGGGATGCCTGTGGTACGTCTTCTGGGTGCCTTTAGTAATTTTCTCCCAGGACCACTTTTCGAGCCAGTTTCTCCGCATATGTTTATTTCTCCAAAAACACCTACAAAGACATAAAATACCAAAATAAGCACAATATCGAGTACTAACATTACAAAGAAATGAGACTAATATAGACACATAAATGCGTCTATCAAATACCCCCAAACTTATTATTTGCTAGTCCTCGAGCAAATCTAAAATAGAAAATAAAATCCCAACTCACTGTCGCAGGCATCATCGATTGCATTTAGCGTATGCAATAAGCCTTTAAACCCCTAGGTGGCCCTAGTGGCCGAGTTATAGTCTCGGGAGGGCTTACCAGAGATATACACACAAAACCTTTACACTCCAGACCCTAGCTATCTACGCAGAACCTTGGAAGGCACTAAAGAATCTCCTTGGTTGGCATACTTATTGATTACAGAAGGAAGTACCCTGATGCGAAATTCCAATTACTGTACACGAGTTTGCACTCAAGCATACTAAAATTCATATAAAGTGACAAAGCTCTACTCAGATAGTCTCACTATGGACATCAATATCCGGAGTCAAAACTAATCACATGGATAGATCAAGAAGATGGATATAGAAAAATATAGATGGTTTTAATGTTTACTAAGTGAACGGTGTTTCCCATATCTGTCTGAAGGCCTCCGCCAAAATGAACCTATCCTAATGGACTGAGATACCGGTCTGACTAATATCAACACAACTGGCATATACAAGGGAACCAGTGGTCGATAATCCTAACTCTAGGTCAACACAACTGGCATATACAAGGGTACCAGTGGTCGACTTTATTCACTGAACAATAACATATTTTTTTTAACTGCATGATTAGATATTGCGGATCCAAACGCATGCTTCTTGTCAGCAGATTACATGATAGTTCCCGTGGATCCTGCGTTCCACGCTTGTTTAGGCGACAGAGACAGGGAAAACACACACATATTCCTATTCCCAAGTGTTAATATTTATTCCGATTGGTCTAATGGTCTGGTCTCAATTTTTTTTTTTTTTAGTAACTCAATCACTCTATTTCACCCTAGCATTGGTAATAACTTGAATCGTGATCCCCACCTAATCACTTAGAGAAACATAGTTTAAAAACAAAATAAAATAAAAACAGAAGTGAAAAGGACTCAACGAGATATGGTGAAACTATCATGTTATTCCTAACACCTGAGCTCTGTGCTTTTATGAATAGACTCTTTTAGATGTTTCCATCTAATCAGATTGGTTCCTCAACTCCTACAACCAAAATGCTTCCATCCACTTAGATTGGTTAGTGCCATCCTAAATAAACATAAATTTCTAGGATCTGGAGTTTATTAATGCAACTAAAAAGTTTCTCCCATACCCCCAAACTTAAATCTAACATTGTCCTCAATGTTCTAAAGATAAAATTAAAAGCATGAACAATGAGAAACTGTTACCATTTGAAGCAAAAGAGATAAGGAAATATATTACCGTGTCGCATGAATATTGGGTTACCTACCAAGAAGTGCTAAGTTTAAATTCTTCAGACATACTAAGAAAGGATTAGTCACCTCACATAATTATAAAGTAATAGCCGAAATATCTGCGGGTCATCAAAACCAAATAAAGCTATCACAAGTAAAAGGAATCTGCAACCTGCCAAGAAAATGAACAAATAAAGTATACCCTTATCTAGTTTCCTGTTTAAGACAACTATATCTAGTTGTGGTTCAGGTTCATGCTCTATGAAAGGGTCTAGATAAAATATTTTCATGGGTTGGATTTCCTCATAGCTAAGATCCGATTCAGGTATTAAAGTCTGGAAAAACTCAAGTAAAAACTTAGAAGCACATAATAATAAACTAAATAACTGCGGATCCTTAAAGTCAATCAGGTTTGACTCACACAATTGACCATAATGAGAGTGATGGTCATTTTTCAGAAAATGTGTTGATTTTAATCTCCTAAGGTACTTAGGTTTAGTCTCAAAATTAAATAATTGACACATATGAAACTTATACGTTCCCACAATTGGTTGAAAAATATTTGGTGGGAAAACAAAATCGATCTGGGTATCATAGCCTGGGTAAACCACATCAACCAGAGGATGGGTTTCTAATAACTAAACTTCCTTATGGACATCACTAGGTTCCGAAGAGCTAGTATGAAGGTAATCTGGCACAATGGTTGAGGCACATATATCAAGTCCCAAGTGAGGAATCTCTATAAGAGCTAAAGGTAAGGCACATGGAGAATGATAATCACCCCCAAACTTAGAATTTTGGGTGTCTCTAGATAGACTAGCTATAATTTCCCTAATTTCTAGATCATCAAAATCCTGAAAATGGTCAATTGCTTCTTGTAGGTTATGCTCAGGCGATGCATCCTCACTCACATTTAAAAGCTCTACGAGTTCATCTTCTTTGTCTAAGACTAATGTTTCTAAATCGCTAGACTCTAAAACAATATTCTCAGAATAAACTCGTTCCTCAAAACTATCATCAGCTTCGTAAAAAGGAAATTCTACATCGTCTAAAATGGTGGTGTCTCTAGTCAAATCCTCGTCCTTTTGAATAGGTGAATAATTGTTAAAATTATTAGGATCTGAACCAAAAACAATATTTTCTTGAAGGTCAATATTTGAAGTAACAAATTCCTGATTACTATGCCTACATATTTCAGATTCTTCGTCGACACTATCCTCATCATAATCATCGTAATAACGTGAAAATGGTTGAACCTCATCTAAAAAAGTAGTGTTACCAATTTTATCCTCGTCATCTTGATTATGCAAATAACTATGCTAGTTTAATTTGGGGCCCCATAAATTAATTAGGGGCCCCATAAATTAATTAGGGGCCCTGGCCATTTTATACCCACACCAAAAATTTTAAGGGGCTTCCAAAAGGTGGTGAAAATACTATTTTACCCTTACTACTTAAAAACCTATTAACCCTAAACATAAGGCCCCTAATTCATTTTCTAAAACCAAAATAAAAAACCTCTCCACCCCTCCCTTCCTCTCCTACCCGAGTTCTCCCCCTCTCCTCCATTAACGACAAAAAAAATAATAATAATAATAATCTTCGTCGATTAGAAAGTAAGTGACTAAAACCTACTTATGTTTTGATTTTTTTCTTGAGTTTTGATTGTGAAATTTAGTTCTCGAACCGATTTTTTGTAGTAGCAGAATTAGGGTCGTTACTATTTATGATGTTATACCCTAACAACCCTTTTAGGGTCGTTACTATTTATGATGTTATACTCTATGAAAAAGCGTTAATCTGTATGATGTTCTAGTGAACGACCCTAATTCTGCTACTATAATTTTTTCCCCTACATTTGGGTCGTTACCTCTGTAACCGAACCTATTGACGACCCTAATTCTTCTAAGAACAGTCTCTCTGTCTTAAAAATTGGTAGTGTCGTCAATATATATAAGCGAGTCGTCATTGAACTCTTTTGGTTTAGAATAGAGTCGTTACCCATATATAGTAACAGATGACGACCCTAGTTGCAAACAAAAATACTCACTATCCAAAATATTGATAGGGTCGTCAATCTGTATCACACTACCCTAACGATTTTTCATAATCTAGGGCAAAAAATTGTAGTAGCAGAATTAGGGTCGTTACTATTTATGATGTTATACCCTAACGACCCTTTTAGGGTCATTACTATTTATGTTGTTATACCCTAACGACCCTTTAGGGTCGTTACTCTGTATGTTGTTATACCCTAACGACCCTAATTCTGCATGTATACTCTATGAAAAATTGTTATTGGTAGTGTCAGTAAAGTGACGACATAGGAGAGTCGTTTGGGTATACACCCCCCGACTATGACGACCCTTACACTTGAGTTGTTCCATGGTGTGGATGATTCGACCACTTGGAGCAACGAACAGACAAATTTAATCCCACCATCAACACAATCATGGTTGTAATTATAAGCTTCACCAACATCATTTCCTACACTAGAATCATTCATTTCAAATAACCTAAATTTTTCACTAAAAAACTATACTTCTCCCTACCCACAACACCAAAACACGATTTTTTCTTTAATCCAAAAAAAAAAAACCAAATAACTGATTTTAATCTAACCTTATTACTTAAAACCTTAATTAACTAATTAAATTTAATTAACACTAATGACTTAGGGGTATTTTTTGCATTTTGAAAAATAAAGGATAAGGGATAACCCAAAAGTGTTATTTCATGTCCCTTTTTGTCACGTAGTGCAGGGCCCCTAATTAATTTCCGGGGCCCCCAATTATCCTACTATAACTATCTTCATTTTCAAGGGTACTATTGGAAACACTGTATTGGAAATTTAGATTATTTTGAGCAATTCTTTCGTTCATCTCAGCTATCATCTTGAGGGATTCCTCTATAGAAAGTTCTCTTTCTTCATAAACTAAGTTATTCATCTTAGCTAACTTACGTGTTGACTCCTCTAATTTCCTGAGAGACTCTTCTAAAGGAGAAATATAAGAATTTTGCTCGTATGACCCGTGCGTGTATGGATAGTAATTGGGATCATCATGGTATGAACCATAACCTTCAAAAGGCTGATGTTCCTAACCACTATTCAAACTATGGTCAAAGTAGTAACGTCCATTTTGAAACTCAGTCGGATATTCGTTGTATTGGCTATTGTAATACCAGTTCGACATCCTATTGCAGGGGTATGAGAGTTGTCACACAAAATAAAACCCACTGACAGGGGATTCGTGGGTGGATAGAGTCTTACCTCCCGTACCAGACGGGCGATTAACCGTTGAAGTCGACTCAGGACACCGACTCCTATGTCAGTGTACGAACCCGAGGGGCCGAGATAGTATCGTAATTGTCGTCCTTACCTGCAAACAATATATATTTAATATTTCACCCTTCCTTAGGGTTTTAAAAATAATGTCCAGTGTCCCAAAAATAAAGTTCAAAAAGTCCAAAAAGAAAAAGAAAAATTACAAAAAATAAAACCCTATTTACAGTTTCTAAAAAAATAAAAAAAAATAATTATATACAAAATCTTCTTCTTCACTCCTTTTGGACTCCTCTTTTCTTTCCTTCTTTGGCGATGCTTTCCTTTTATAGCACTTTTTCTTTTCTTTTAGCTTCGCTCCAAATCTGAAAAGAATCAAAAAATACCAAAGGCATAAAAGAGAACAAGAGTAATAAAAATAAAAATAAAACCTTAAAAAAAATAAAAATAAAAATAAACCTAAAACAAATCTATATACAAGTCCGCGTCGACGACGCCAAAAATTGATGTGATTTTTATGTTGTTGTAAAGTGGTAGTAAAGATTCGATTTCTGATCTAAAATAAAAAATATATATACAATAGGTTGTCACAATATCGAGATAAACTGGGACTTCCGATTCCACCAAACTCATAACACAAGGTTCAAATATTAATTCTTTTAACAATTATAGCTCAATAAAGACATGGACTCTTATTTTTGCCAAGGTTGATTCTCAAAATATTAGTTGTAAGTCCTAATCATGGGACATCAAAACATCTAAGCAAGTATGACCCATCAAACGAGATAACAACTAATTAATCAAAACCATAATTCAATTTTAATCAGTGCAAAAGTCATATAAGAATTAAATATAATTACCATGTGCATAAAGAATGGCTTCCTCCATCATCCCAGTGTTGGGGTTTATCTCCTCATGTTATTCACGTGCTCAAAATAGGTGTTCATAGCTCAAAAGAGTGAAAAACAAGAGAAAGTTAATAAAGCAGGCAGTTTGCAACGCTGTAGTGGCGTTACAAATGGTGTTGAATGTTACAGAGAAATGACGACAAATTAATATATATGTGATCTATGGTCGTTGAACAGCGATACTTCTTTTGCGCTGTTTGAATACGACTTCTTCTGCGACTTTCCAACAGGGTCTTATGTTCTTCAGCTCTTCTTCTTCTTCTTCACAAGCAGAGAAGATTCTCTGCAACTCCACCTGCAGCTACCCTGCAACTCTGTTTAGTCCCCCAAAGTCTCGACCCTCTTCTGAGACTCGTATGGTTCTATTTATACATGATAGATGATTGAATCCCGAGAAATCTTCTATTTTCTTTCCTCCCAAGGCACGGGATTTTCTATTTTCCTTCCCCCTGTATCTTCTACAAGTCTTCCGGCAGTTTAAAACTCTCCCAAACTTAACAGAATCGTATCCTAGGAGAATATAGACTCTCCTAATCTGTTTATATCTTCCAAACATAAATAAAATCCCCGAAGAACTCTCACTTATCCGGCCCCTGTGTAGTTGACAAAAATATGGAAACTTGTTATTTTTACGATTCTCCAGAGACTACCTTTCCTGTTTTAACGTAACAATTCCTTACCAATCCAACTGGACGACAAATTCCGACAAAACTCAACTGAAATTCTTCCCAATACGCACCCGAGAAAATACCTTCCCCTGTTTATCCAAAGCTCGATATCCAGCCCAAATCCGTCGTATCAAATTAAGTTACCATTCCTTTTTAGCCTTAACAGGACTACAGAAATCAAACTCCGTGATTAAATCTCTCTCGGACATATCCAAAAATCAAATCCAACTCTGCCAGTTGCTTTCCCGCCAAAACATAATTTAAACGAGGAAGAAGGTGATGTCCCCTTAACCTGTTCCGGTGTGCCGATAGCAATTGGGTGCCCCTTAGTAATTTGGTCGCCCCTTATCCACTACTGGGGTCCCTTTAACAATTTTTCTGGGTTTTAATATAGCTTTTCTAGGGCGTCTCCAACACACTTCTTGGATGCCTGTGGTACATCTTCTGGGTGCCTTTAGTAATTTTCTCACAGGACCACTTTTCGAGCCAATTTCTCCGCACATGTTTATTTCTCCAAAAACACCTACAAAGACATAAAATACCAAAATAAGCACAAAATCGAGTACTAACATTACAGAGAAATGAGACTAATATAGACACATAAATGCGTCTATCAGAGCTGTGATACGATGGTGGCTGGTAATGAAGATGGGTTTAGAGTTTCTTGAGAGCCCGAGTTAGACATGGAAGTAATGGATGCTTCCATTGAAGTTGAACATGGACCGAGGGTTGCCGTTGTGACTATGGGAAGAGTTTCCGATTCTGGGACTGATCAAACGATTGCTAGTAATCGGTTTCTGGGAGTAATGAAGCTTAACAGAGTTGATACACATGAATCGGCAATGAAAGGTGACAGAAGTTTTACGGATGGAAGACTTAGCCGTAAAGAAGTCGAGAAAGTTAGGAAAACTTCCAGGAGATATTACGTACCGGAAGTGCCAGCCGTGTTTGAAAGAAAAGAAATTATCAAAAGTTCCAGGAGAACTTTCGTACGGGATATCCCATACATAACTAAAGAAGAAAATATGCCTGTCAATTTTGGAAAACTGACAAGCCAAATGGAAGTTGAAAATTTTGATTTGGACTGGGCTTCACTGTTCATGTCAAGCCCATGAAGCTGTTTTTATGTGGGTTATGGAATATGCACGAATTTGGCTAAGTTTTGGAAGATTTTTGGCTAGGTTTGGCAACCATTCGACCGGGATTTGATGCACGGGCACAACTAAAATTGGGACAGCTATATAAGAGAACTTCTAATATTTTTGGGAAATCAATCTTATAATTTTTAATCAAGTTTTGGAGAGAAGAATACAAGGGAGAAAAGCTAGGGTTTTGGAGCATTCTTCACCACCATAACTATTTCCTTACCATTTTATCTTATGAAACTCATGGGTTTTATTATCACCATGAGTAGCTAAACTTCTTAGTGATTGGGGATGAATTCTAAGTTCTTGACACGATTTGAGTTATTATATAAATCTATTTTGAAGTTCTTCACATGATTATTGATTGTTTTTACTAATTAGATTTTTATGATTAATTGATAGATTGTTTAGGTGGCCAACTGAACTAATTTGTTGATTCAATCAATGCTAGTATTGAGTTAGGAGATAAGTAATAGTCGAATAATTCATACAAAAGTAGAGAACACAAGACCTTGCAGAGGGATTCTGTGTAGCGATTGTGTGTATAAACAACACTAGAAAGTGGACCTTGAGCTAAGAGTCTAACTACTAGGATCAATCTATAATTCACAAAAGATAAAGCATTCGGAGAAATTACACCTTGAGTGAGCTACTACTAGGTGGTTTCGACGAATAGAATCTGGTATTGGAGAGCTTCTGTACTCAGTGATATAAGGAATTTAGGGGATAACACTAAGCTAGCTGTTATTCCACGGTTGGTAATAATCTGTGATTAATAGTATTAATGGATGAATATAATAACTTGATGACGGTTTAGTAACGAAGAAGGATTCCCTGATCATATTTCTCTCAATTGATTGCAACTTAATTATTCTTAATTGCTTTGATTTTACTTTGAATCTAAAACAAAAACCCCCAATTGTGACACTTTTGACAACTAAATCTCCATGCTCTTCGTGGGAACGATCCTTATTTGCTACTATATTATTCATTAGTAAAGTAGAATATAAGTGAATTAATTTATGCACCTATGACACACATCACTCCTGCTTCTTCATCATCATCAAGTTGTATTTCAAGCGATGAGGTAGTTGTCGTGGAAGACGTCACTGATGATGCGTGTTTGATGAAAAAGGTCCCGAAGAAGTCTGATGCTTGGGTTAACATCTTAACTAGAGTAGGAAAGTTGTTTAAAGGTAGTATTGAGGAAGTTAAGGACTCTGTTACAAAGTATGAAATGTGTAGTGGTCGCAAATACAAAGTAGTTAAGAGTGACTTTGAACGATACACTGTGGAATGCAAGTTCAAAGAGAAAGAAAATTTCCGCTGGAGGTTTCACTCCTCTATCCTCACCAAATCAAATGGTGTATTCCAATGAAATAAATATATTGCAGAGCATTCATGTAGTTTAGCTTGTTCAGATCCATCAAAAGTTAGGATGAGAAAATCGTTTATGAATAATATCTTGGCAGATGATTTACGAGCATCGAAGAAGAAGAAGCCTGTTGCTGATGTTATAGATTTAGTCTGAATGGAATATAAAGTTGACCTCACGTATAGTCAGTCATACCACGGTTTACAATTCACTAAGAAATTTCTTTGGGGTGATGACATCAAGTCCTATTCAGACTTTGTTTGGTATAAAGATGCCATTGAACAGTAAAATCCTGGAAGTGTTGTCAATTTTAAGTATGATAGTGCGACGCGTCAGTTCAAAAGGTTTTTTTTTGCTTTTGAAGCTTCCATAACTGGTTTCAACAACTACTGCCGTCCGATGCTATTTATCGATTGTACCTTTCTCACATGGAAGTTCAAAGGTGGTCTTATGGTTGCTTGCGGCAAAACTTCTAACCAAGTATGACTTTTAACCTTTTATTTTTTTTCATTTTGTATCCATGTATGTTTAAACTTATTACTGTTGATCCATCATTATTCATTTTGTTAATAAATGTAGCTTTTATTTTTGGTTTTCTCACATTCTACATTTAATTAAACTTTCACGAGGGGGCATAGCCCCAGAGTGAGGTGCGACGTAATACTATATGTAGCTTTGGGTAATTTAGATTGCTTTCTTTTTGGTTTGCATTGAAATTCATGCTTTAACTACCTCTTATTGGATCAACTGTGATTGTTCAAGCACGGATCAACTTCTATTGTTGATTAACTATGACTATTGATCCAGAACTATGATTGCTTACATAGATTTGTTGGATCAACTGTGATTGTTGATCAAAAAACAATATATTTTTTTTGAATAAACTTCTACTGTTGATCCATCTAAAATGGATCAACTTTCATTGTTGATCCAACTAAAATGGATCAACTTTGTTTGTTTACACTAGTTACTGGTCACTTATTTTTGTTTTTTTGTTTTTGTAGAAATCTATCCAGTTGCATTTGGAATTGTTCCTTGTAAAAATTGTGAGAGTTGGGAATGGTTCTTAACTAATTTGAAGGGTATGATTCGTGAAGATCGTCCACTGACCATCATATCAGATCGTGGAATCGTCCTTTTGAAGCATGTGCCTAAAGTCTTCCCAAATGCTTTCCATTACTATTGTTTGTACCATATGAATGGAAATATTTCAGTTCCAAAGGGTAAGAGCATCCAAAATGTAGTCAAGTTATTCGAAGAGTGCTACACTGCATTAACAAGGGAAATTTTTTATGCTGATGCGAAGAGTATGAGTAATCTAAAGTTAGATTCAGTGGTTGCTTGGATGATGAATATTCCATTCGAGAATTAGGATGCTCATGCATTTCTAGGAGAAAGGTGGGGTGAGAACACATCAAATAGCCGCTTCCATCACTTGAGCTTGTTGATGTTATTCATTCTAAGGTAATGGAGCATAATTACAAGAGCTTATTGAAGTCTAACAAGTGGACTACAAGGCTTACTCCTCATATGCAAGCAAGATTTAATAAGAGGATAACCGACTGACGTTCATACAAGTTTTGGAGATCAAGTGATAAATTATTTGAGATCATTTATCCAACAGGAAAGCATACCGTCGACTTGGATTCTAGGACCTGTAGCTACAAATGGTGGAAAAAACATAGCTTTCCTTGCACTCATGTAATGAAAGCCATGTTGCATATTGGAAATGATAAAGCATACAAATATATTAGCCCTTACTATACTTCTGACTACTATAGAAGGTTGTACTCTCAACCCATATACCCTATTCCGGACTCTGAGAATCCTCCTGGAATTAATAAAAGGGTATGTTTTTCCTCCCAATGGTGGTCGAGAACAAGCTAAATGGCCTAAAGGTGTTAGGTATAGGTGTAGTCGTGAAAAGGTGCGCAAGAAGAGGAAGTGTGGCCAATGTGGGATGCTCACCTTTCACAACCGTCGAACATGTCACAAAGCTCCTTTAGCTCCTCGTGCACCAACATTTTGCAAGGAGTCTCATTCCAGGATGATCAAGTTCTTGAAGAGGATGTTGTTCTGAAGTTTTTTGGTTTTATTCATATTCTGAACAACTTGTTTTAGGTTTCTTATTAGTTGGTTGTTTTCTTTTTCTTTTTTTATGCTTTTATGGTTTGCAATTGTTATTTTTTTAAATGACATACATTCTTAGTTTGTTGTTATGAATTTTATTCTTTTGTTTATCAAGTATATGTCAGTTTTCAAATTACAACTTTAATGATTTTACAGAAAACATACTTATACAAATGGTATCAACTACATTTGTTGATCCTTTTTTTGTGGATCAACTTCCATTGTTGACACAATCAACAAAAAAAATATTAAATGGAACCATTTGTATTTGCTAGTAAAATTCTGAAGCTATACATACCTGTAACATTCATTCGTAATCATAGCATCTTAATTGGATCAACAATGGTTATTGATCCAACTTACATGGATCAACAATGGTTGTTGACACAAAACAAACAAAAAAATTGCATGGTTCTATCTGTATTCACTAGAAAAACATACCTGTAACATTCATTCATATTCAAACCACAAATACATCCATAATAATTCATTCATAATGGTTCATAGTAATTCATTCATAATCAGACCTACAATAAGTTTTACATACTAAGATAGATACTTTTAAAACTACAGTTAGATTTTCTTTACAGAACATTAACAGACTATGACATTGATAGTTGTCTAAAACACCTTGATATTTATCTACTGTTTATGCTTTCTCTGCTAGTTTTCTTGTAAATTATGTATCTTATGTTTTGTTTTTGAGAATTTAGGTACTTTGGAGTCATTTGGAATAAAAGAGGAAGAAACAGCGCAAAAGTCTCATCTCATGTGCAATTGCTGCTGGATGTGAATTATTTCTCATTATTTGCTTTTATTTCTTCATCTCTGTCTGAAAAGTATTTCGGCTTTAGTGATGCAAATTCTGTCTGAATAGCACGACAACTTTAGTGATGATTCTCGTTGAAGAGAAGAAGTGAATATGAGGAGTAAAATACGGCGATGGTTTGCTAGTGGAAGAACTCGAAGAAGAAAGCGTCCAGAACAAGGAGAGCATAATCGTCGTTGCACATACAAGCACTATCGGGAGAACAATAGAGGATACGTGACATTTTACATCACCAATGCAAGTTCAGAAATAGGGCATCACATCTCGGCAGCCCTTATCCATTAATGCTAGGTGGCAATAGTAATTTCACTCATTACCTGGCCCTAACATCAAGAGAAATGTTTTTCTCTTTGTATTTTGAGTTCACCTGAAAGTTTGAGAGGACAGAGAATTAGAAACAAGCTTGGTAAAGGGGCTTCATTAAATGGTAGAGGTGCGTCAAGTGTGATAGCAATGTCCCTCTTATTGGTTAGGGGGTGTCCTATAGGGGTGTAGATTGACTAGATTACCCTTTCACCTTAAATTAACCAAAATCAAATCAATTTTTTTTAATTAACCAAAATCAAATCAATTAACCAAAATCAAATCAGTTTTTTTTTTTCATATTCTTCTTCATCTTCTCTTCTCCTCCATCAACCCTAACCTCCATTAAAACCAAAAATGTCATCGTCTTCGATTAATCGTCGATTTGAAAAATGTTTGGAAAAACCCAGTTAGGGTTTAGTTTATCGTGTTGGATTTAAGTTAATTTTGTATCAAAAATTAGGGTTTTGAATGAAAATTGAAATTGAAATTTATGGGTTTATGCTAGTTACGGTTGGTAAGCAAAGGACCAAAACCATATCCATCTCCCGTTATCAAAAGCCTCAAATACTTGAGTAAATGGTCATCAAAAAGGTCGGTGGCTTGTTGTATAGCAGCAAGATTAGTGGTACGCATATTAAAATATAACCTGGAGACACCGACGCAGTTACGAAGCAGCAACAGCTCACTCTGAGGATCCTTGAGTTTTTTGATAGCCGACATAAGCTGAATAGTCTTGTTTACCCTACCCAAAACCATATCGCTCATAAAATCCATGTCCAAACACACTGGTCCCCCAAAAGTTTAACACCTTTGCTAGGCCTCCCAATGTCTCTGGGGAAAACACCATCCTCGAGGCTGCGTGGATCAAGAGTAGGCCAAAAGACCTCAGTTTTCTTTATATTGAGATGCAAGCCTCTACTCGGCCCTTCAGATTCTATAATTTGAAGAGCTTTGTCAACCTCCAACGTGTCACCGACAATAGTGCCATCATCAAGATACCATGCGTGTAAATCAAGCTTTCAACGTGAAGCAATGGACTTCACTAAAGGGTGGAGAGTCAGAGAAAACATAAGGGGACCTAGAGGATCACCTTGATGAACCCCCAAAGCCGAAGATAAGATGTACTGGTCATAGTAT
Source organism: Papaver bracteatum (assembly GCA_023529315.1). NCBI lineage: Eukaryota > Viridiplantae > Streptophyta > Magnoliopsida > Ranunculales > Papaveraceae > Papaver > Papaver bracteatum. Next base: position 22,254 of record JAJJWX010000300.1, on the reverse strand, counting down.
AATTTAGCTGGCCTAGCATAACAAAATTCAACCCAGTGAGAAATACCTGGACAATGAAGCCGAACCTCTTTAATGAGGTGAGACCTGCACACCATATTGAAAGCATTAGAGAAATCGATAAGCAACATTGACATCTTATCTGAGTGCCCTCTCAACTCCAGCAACCCATTTACGGCATGAAGAATACTCTCACCCCCAACTGGCACGCCAACCCCAAACTGATGATCTCCTAAGTAAGAACACATGGCCTTGACAACGGAGAAAGTGTCTACCTTAGATACCAAACGTCTCCAGATAGTGCCTACAACAATAGGCCTTAACCCGCCACCAGGTTTGAGTAATGGTGTGAGAGGTGCACTGGCGATGAGCTCCCCCAAAACCTTAGGACACTAGCCAGCCAACCAAAGGTTAACCACTCCCGTGATCAAAGCTAACAAATCATCCGCCACTGCCGCTGCTGTACCACTCAAATCATCGACCAAATGCTGCGCACGCAAACCATCACGGCCGCAAGAAGTTCCTCTAGGAAAACTCTTGATAGCGCCACGAACAGCCCGTGAATTGACCGTGACTGGATCACAACCCAAACTACCCTCTGGAATGGAAGGAGGTGGAGATGTAGGATGCTTAGATTGCAACTCAAAAAATGTGTTCTCGCTGCGAGGAGCAACACCGTTTGAAGACAATACACGAATCGCCGTCGCATAATGTCCACATTCGATCTTCCTACGGTAAGCACTAAGGTTGGCCAAATCCGTCTTCTTCTCACTGTATTTTTTGGTGTCGTGGTGAAGATTCGGCGCATGAAGCAACTTCTCAACCAGCTTAAAACAACCCCCTGGCTCTTTCTAAACCAACAAGGCATGTTGAATGGCCGCTACCTGCAATCGCCTATGATTGCAAGACTTCCCATTCTCCTTTGGCTTGCGGCGAACCAACGTGCAAATGGGAAGGAGAATAAGACGGATCCAGGCAATAATATCCGTCGGTTTACTGAGCACACTGTCCAAGCAAACTTTCAAAGTGCGGGAAAAACTCAACCTACACTTATGAGGGATGCTAGCAACCGAGGAGAAATGGCGCTGGAGAACAGCCCAAAGTAGGCCCGGGGTTAGTGAAAAAACCTCATCCGACAAAGCCTTATCGTCACAGCTAGCACCAATAGCAAGTTCAGGGACTTCAGCGACAACATCGAAGGAAGCAGAAGCAGGATCGATCAACACCGGCGAGACATCAGGCTTGTCGATACCATGAAACAAAAAATCTGCAGATAAACCATTAAAGGGGCCTGCAATGGTGTCACAATGAACCCCCTTACCTTTACAAGGAGACTTCCAAGCATGAAGGACCATGCAACGGCTGCAAAGCCACATTCGTAACTGTTGCAGCAAATCTTCCAAGGCGTTGTAGACTTCCAAGTTATCACAGATGATACCCCTGCAATGTGCCCCATTCTCCTTCGAAAAAGAATGTCTATCTTGGAGATGACGCAAGATGGAACCTCTAGCATAGCCCCTCCCGTGAACTCCATTGCTGCAGTCGTCAAAGTTCTTGAATGGGCAGCTCACATAACCCTTCTGAGAGGACGAACCAGTTGGAGAACAAGGCGTTGTCCTAGGTGATGGAGGTGGTCTAAGGGAAGATCGAGGAGCAGGAGTTGTTGAGGCAGACATGACAGAAGGTTGTTCTAAACCAAAAGATAAACCCTAAACGAAAAGAAAACAAAACCATAAGCAAAACAGGGAAGGGAAAAAACACCAAAAACAAAACCCGTGGAATCAAAACAATGAAGAAAAGAAAATAAGAAGAAAAAGCGATCAAATCCCACAAAAGACAAGGATGAGACCAATCTGATGATGATCCCTGGCTTTCAATCGCCATGGCTCGTCGCCGGAGCTCATTGTCGGAGAGAAAATAAATGATATTTTAGAAAATTAGTACGGATATATTTATTTTGGAAAATGATATATTTGTATTTTGGAAAATGATATATTTGTTGGGTTATAAAAGTAGTGACAAATAATGGGAAATTATTTTGCTCTAGCAGCGCTAGAGCATTTTTTTGAACTAGCAGCGTTTGCGGCCATTGGATGGAAGAAATGTGATGTCAGCAGAAGACAAAAAACATGCAATGACGTCACATTCACAGGATCTAATGGTTAGAATCGCTGCTAGAACAAACTCGTTCCCCAAATAATGTATCCTTTTTTGTTTTTTTCAAGTCCACCCCACTATTTATTAGGTACTAGGTAAAGGTGTTCGATCGAGAGAGAGAGGAGGTAAAAGTTAAAACGATGGCGGTTCTGCGTTCGGGACGGAGCAGTAGTTCTTCATCTAACTCCCAAAGTTTGCGTTCGTCTGATCCTGCACCTGGTGGCCCTGGACGTTTGCGAAGTCTTCTGCCTACCTGGTAATTCCATTTGCTTAATTTTTCCAACGATTATCTAACCGATCTGGGCTGGGGTTTTGAAATCCCTAATTGTGTTACACATTGCGAAATGCTTGATTTAACTTGTACTATTATCCAATGTTTGTTGTTGTTGCCATGTTTGCTTACCTGGTCTTACCCATGTCATATATCCATCTTAAACACTTCCCATTCGCTTTGCTATTTTTGCTGGGAGCCTAATTGATTGATAAATATAATGAAAACATAATGAACTTCTCCACAGCCGCCAGCGTTCATCCATCCTGAGACAGTATTGCTTTTCTATTGTGCCCAATATTTGTTCTGCGTCCTCTTGTCCGGTAAATCTTACAAGAATGATTCATCTAAAGAGACTGAGTAAAGTAGGAGTATTGGTGCATTTTCTTCTTCCTTTTTTTCTTTTTTATTTATTTCCATGGCATGGTCAGTTGAAATCATATGTAAGTAGGGATTGTGATTTCCGAAGAGAATCTTATAACTTAGACATGGTAGCTGGTTATTGACACATCTATCGCTAACACAATTGAATGCTTTTGATTTGCTCAAACTTTTGAGTGATTTTGGTTTTAATCTTGGCAATTTTAGGCTACCTAAACATCCTAAACCCATCAAGGGGTGCACAACTAAACAACGCCATGATGGAGTAAGTCCGTATGCAACGGATGCCATAAGTGCCTATAATGAAACAACAGTCAGTTTTCTTCTGAATCTTTATTGCTTTTCTTGAAATCGGGCCATTTTTGTTGGATTCCCTTCATCTTTCTTTTTTGTTCTGCTGCGTTGGCCTAAAATTCATAGGGTACAAAATATGAGCTGGTGGAGCCTGGTTTCCTTACAACTGTTTATATTGGGAAATGCATTCTTCACCATATCGACTTCACGGCTAAAAAGACTGATGTTGCTGATGCTCCAGAGGAGATGTTTTTTGCTGAACTGACATCTATCATGGGGGTTCGTTGTGTCAAGTTATGCAAATGCATGGGGCCAAAAGATTCAATTTCAGGTTTTTATTTATCATGTTTGTTTTACTTGCTAATTGATTTGTTTGTGAATCGGGGATCACTATTATGATTTATGACTACTTGTAATGTCGACTCTATGAATTCATCTTACAGGAGATAAAAACAATGGCTGCCATTATTGCAACACTCACAATGTTCAGCATCCCAGGGACGGAGGATTCAAAACTGGCCGTGTTGAAGTGCAATGAAACTAAATTTGGAGTCCGATTATGTTTGAGGCTTGCGTAGTTGCCTTTTGATATTTGTCCTACCCTACGCATGAAAGTCTGGCCTCTGTCTGAAGGGCATTGTACAGGTTGTGTATTCGGACATGTTTAAAAGTTTTTGAACAACTTGGAAGTCGGTCTAGTGTATCTTACATCATTCCTCTTTTGGTTGCTTTATTCTTTCATACCCTGAGGAAAGTAATAGTTTCTTTTTCTTTCTTTGACATCTGAAAACTCAAAAAAACAATTACAGTATTTGAACATTTTATTGGTTCTCCTGCTATCTCATGCGTTGGAGTGCAGCTTTCCATCCATGTCATTCCTGGTTTTCCATAAATTTCACTAGGTGTTAAAGTACCTTTTGTGTAAGTGAGTCGGTCTGATCATATTTACTATGTAATCCTAGAAGTCCCATCCTCCGGATGTTATTTGCGAGCTGACAATGTCTGAAAAATCAATGATTCAATTGGTGGTTTGGAGGATGGTAGTTATGGTGTTCAGTGAGGTAAATATTATCTTGGATATTTAGGTGTCTGTCCATGTTTAGAGCAGAACATTTCAATAATATATCCGCTACATTATCCCGTTCCTTAGGCACATAGCAGCAGTTTCATGAATGGAATTAACAGCATTCCCAGGAACTGAATTTTCTAAAGAGAAGTTTAGCACAGTATCTTTTATTAAGTTGTGTGTCCTCCAGTTGATACTGAAGTTTTCTTTATTCGCCGCTTCCACCCTAGGCATCTAGTCCAGTTCAAAGCGCGTCTTCTCAAATCTCGAGTCTCTTGCTTAATTCAACGGTGCCCATAATCCCTTGTACTCAGCTTGTATCGCACTTCTATGTTATGTAGTGTGTTTCTGTAATCTGTTCCCCGTGCAGTTTATCAAACCAGCCACCTAACCATTCTTCAAGACTATCATCATTGTTTACCTGGACTCCCGAAGTAGTAAACCAAACAACTCTCGGTAAAGAACATCTCTCATGATCATGTGGGAAGCAGATTCCACATCCTAATGTAGACGGTGAAATTTGAGCGAAGGGTGAAATAGTTATTTCAGATAAAATTTTGAGATTAAGGATTAAATGGTAATTTTACACACCAGGGCAAACACTTTCATTTTATATAACTAGAGACTAAAGTCATTTTTTATCAAGTTCCGGAGCAGGGACAAACTTATCGTTTTATCAGAAGTCAAGCAAAAAGGGGTACAAAAGATTCCGAAGCTCCTTAATATCCACGACAAAATTGTGCAAATGAGTTTGGCTTGAAATTTCGCCACGATCTTGTGCGTGATTCTCACAGATTTATCCCAGGCAACTGCAAGACTCCCAGCAGTGCCCACCGGGTTTTGACAGACAATGTTATAGAATAAGGATTTATGAATAGTTTCTTCGACAAACGAGTTATGCTTTTTTGTTCATGACAGGAAAATAATGTTGGGATTGCTACTATTTATAAGCTTACCTAGTTGAAGTCTAGTGTCTCTAGTTCTAAGGCCTTGGCAGTTCAATGAAAGAATCTTAACAAACTGCCAAAAATAAGAAACCTCTGGGTACTGGAAAACCAGGAAATTGATGCTCATGCTGAATGGAGACTTTAAAAGCAAGCAAACAAACATGATGTAAATAAAAGGCACAGGAAATTGCAGAGAAAAATGGGAATAGAAGAAAAAAAAACCTGATTTTGCTCAGTCTTACTAGTGGGCCTATTCAGCATATTACTAGGATGAGTAATATGAATAATAAGGCTTACCTCAGACGAGCTTTGAAAATCAGTATCGGCATGGCGAGAAGTCAATTTACCAGAAGAAATTTTGAAGGGATTATTGAAAAGAAACGATTGAGAGAAAACCCCCTCCTTGCTTTTGATTTCCTAATCTGTACTCCTGCCTTTATCTATACATTGGATTGAAGCTTTGGCGGGATTTCTTGTATTATGATTGATTGTGTCGTTTCCTGCTGCTTCATCTTTTTTCCTTTAGTCAGCTCCCATATTAAGGTAATTAGAATGATAATGCAGTTGCAGCATCTCATCCATCACATTAGAGTCACCGTGGATACCTCTAATGAGAATCTTTGATTCCCCCACATCCATGATGAAGTTGCCTCTCTTCCCCTTGCTCCTAGTTATCCACCTGTGATGGGACAAGCAAAATATTTTAACAAAATTCATAGTATTAACAAGGGATACCACCCAAATTTTTCCTGTCCTGGTATTTAAGTCTTCTCTCTTGAGCTTGTAAATGTACAATCCTGCTGATTTAACTTTGTGCATCTTTTCAGAACTCTTAAGCTTTTGAGGAGTAGGTGATTTGTAGGTTGTTGTGAAGCCTGGTATTTCTCTAGTAATATAGATGTTGATGATGAATTTGGAATTAATCGTGGAAATTAAAACATTTTTCCAAAATAAAGCAGCAGTTGCTCTCCATTTTGTTTTTCCTCTCCATCTGTTACTACCATGACCTGCGCAGAGCCCCTTTATTATCATTTTCTTTGCATAGCTAGAGTTCTCACTATCCTTGCAGCAACAACTTCCATTATTGTTGTCCAATAACACTAGTTTAGTGCATTTAGTCATTTTAACAAACAGTTAGACTTAAAAGGAAACCAGAAAAGAACAACAAAAAAGAATAGAAAAAACTGAAAGAGTTGGGGTAACCGCCGCAATCAAAAACTAAATCTTGTGGATTAATTGCGAAATTTGGAATGAAAAAACTAAATCGTTTTGGATTTTGACTTGCATGTATGGGAGTCCTCATAAAGATAATAGGAAGGAAAAATCTTGAAGCCCAAAAATATAAACGTATTCATTTGCATACATAATTGAAGCCCAAAAATAATTTAAAGTCTGTAATACATATGCATGTAACATTCGAAATTTTAAACACAACAGTGAAATACATCATATGCCTCGAAATCATCATCATCATACATACATACGCGCATCATCGTACGCATCATCATCGTCATTGTCATCATCACCATCGTCGTCCTCCTCATTGTCATCGTCATAATCATCATCCTCCTCATCATCATCGTCCTCCTCATTGTCATCTCCATCATGTTCATATTCGTCTCCCACATGTCCGTCTCCATATACATGTTCAAAGTCAATTGGGATTTGATCATTGTAATCTCCATAATAATCAAGAGAACATTTTTGATGGGGGAGAAATCCGAAGGGGGCATAGGGGAGACATGATATGTTGACACATGTAAAACCCCCGAGTTTCGGACCAGGGTCAAACCCATATGGAGATCCGAACTCGAAGCGTTACGGGTCGAAAAGAGACTTATGCATAAATTTGTTTTTAAAATTTATTTGTTACATCAAACATAATTGAAATTTATATAACATGAATTGAAGCATATAAATCTAGAATTATATTTAACAACTTTTTCAACCAAACATGTTATTTCAAACTACATTTCAAGCAATACAATAAAACAATTTAATCACTAAGCTAATCATTCCTAGCTTTCGCTGCGCCACTCTGATAAATTTGCAAGCATGTCAATTATGGTGAGATGACAGCTCAATAGAATGTACCCCTATTCTCTAAAGATGCGAGAACAAAATCATTTTATCAAGGAATAACATACAATAGGAAATACAGTGCAACTTCAACGAATATATTCAACAACAACATTAACTCACAAATATTATTTTCACTAAATCATCTAATTCATTTGTTCAACCGTGAACTCAAAATACCACTACTGTTTCTAACAAATTATTTAATTAACATTTCAAATAAGATTTCACAATAATCCATCAAAAAAACATTCAATTTATTTGTTCAACCATGAGTTCACAATACCAATATTATTACCAACAAATCATCCATTTAGGATTCAACACACCAATTAACATCATCAATAATGTTTCCAACAACCCATCATTTTAAGTCTCAAAACATGAGTTACATATCAATATTGTCACCAACAAACCATGAGTTTACAATACCAAAATAATTATCAACAAGTCATTCATCAATGGTTCAACACATCTATTCACGTATTAATATCGTCACAGAGAAACCATGAGTTCACCACATTTATATTATTATCAACAAATTTTTTATCAAATCATCCATATAGGATTCAACTCGCATCAATTCACAACAACAATATTGTTTTCAATAATTCATCCATTTGAATTTCACAAATGAGTCCATAACACCGATTATGTTTTCAGTAACTCATTTAATTTAGATTTCGAACACATTATTCATATATTTATAAGTCATATCAAACCATGAGTTCACGGTACGAAAACCTTGGTTCGTACACCCACCTATCGTTTATCGGCACGGACAGCCTCCATCGATGGTCAGGAACAAAAGTTCCTATGGGGATCACACCCATTTGCTCTCAGGTATCATTACCTGTTTCATTCACAATACGAAAACCTTGGTTCGTACACCACCTATCGTTTACCGGCACGGACAGCCGCCATCGATGGTCGGGAAACACAAGTTCCCATAGGGATCATTACCTATTTAACTCTCGGGGATCATTACCCGCCGTTAGCATGAAACGATATTCCATCTAATGGAAAAACATGAACTCATTACCTTTTATAAATTGTTTTTACACACAACACAAGCAACCATGGCATAAGAACATAATTTTCTTTCTAGCATTTCTACAAACAAGCTAACTACATCCAGTTTGCATCATACATATTTGGTTATTTATTCATCTGATCTTCCTGAAACATTTACAGAACATACATAGCTCCATAAGAAAAAACATATCAAATTTTCACAGAAAACCAACGGTTCGAACAAAAGTTATTGAATTTACAAGGATATCCTAAAAACTGGGCAGATTACATGTCATTACCAAAGAATTCATGATAAATTCATAGAAATATAAAATTCACTCAATCCAAAGAACACTGATAGATAAATCACAAATATACAACTTTTGTTAAGGACTCAAATCGTTTTAACATCACTAAGACTTCCTAAGAATATCAAAAACACAGAAAAGCGGAACTGTCCAGAATTTCAGAAACTGTCATCCAAATTCAAACACAAATTAAACGGTGAGTTTATGGTGTATTTAACCATAGTTACCTAATCATGTTATATAACAATTTCAAAAACCTGATCATCATTCAGAGATATATATTTGTGTGATTAAATTACTAAAACCCAACAATACAAAATCATACAAAGTAAACACCAAAAGAGAAAAGGGTTTCACATTCTACCTCAATTCCATTGATTCTCCACTGATTTTCCTAATTAGAATTTCTCCTCAAGAACCCTAGCTCCAATTCATCTTCTTCCTCTCCATAGCTTTCTTCTTTAAACAAAAACCTATATCTCCATTTCTTTTTCTTTCTCCTAGCCTATTAATTTCTAACTTCTCCAATTCTTTTTATAAACTTTTAGGTATATAAAACCTTAATAATTTTTTTTTCTATTTATATATTTGTCTTTTCATTTTTTCTCATTTTTATTTAATTATTAAAACTAATAAGGTGACTATATTTCCACCTTAACTTGTAGCCTTTCTAGTCCAATCAACCCACCTAGGCTAAGGACAAGGAACAATAACCTAAGACCCAAGGTCAACTAATTTCGGTATAATCCGACCCAAAAAAAAGTAACTAAAAATACAGGGTATTACAACACATGTCTTTGATTCCCATGAATTCTGTTTGCAAAAATATAAAAGAAATGTATTTTTGGAGAGAAAACTTGTTTTCTTAATTGTTGTTGGTATTTTTGGAAACAGAATTCATGGAAATCAAAGATATGTGTCAACATATCATTTGTCCCCCATGCCCCCTTCGGATTTCGCCCCCATCAAATTTTTTCTCAATAATCAAATGCTCCATCCTCGTTTTGACCAGGAACTACTTCTTCTTCTAAGTCTGTATCATCATAACCTCCTTCTGATAATGGAAGTACCACGTATTCTATATCTGAACCTTCCAAACTAGACAAGTATGCTTCCTGGCCTCCTTTACCAAGACGCGCAGCAATGTGATTGACAAGATCTGCTCTTAGTTATAGGTGCATTTCTAGATTTTTCAGAGATGACATAAATACACGACCGTTATTGGTAGGTTCTGGAATCGAAACAGGAACAACTCTGCCCCAATCTGTATCCCGAAGTTCATGCTCGATAATCATGTTGTGTAAAATAAGACAACATTTCATAATTAGGTTCAAGTCAGATTGTTGCCAATACTTACATGGTGATCCGACAATTCTGAATTTACCCTGAAGCACTCCAAAAGCACGCTCGACATCCTTTCTTTTAGCTATTTGATACTTGTTGAATCTAACATACTCGGGAATTTCTAATGTCTGACTAAAAGCTTGTACAATTGTAGTCAGCTTTGGATAGATACCATCGGATAAGAAATAACCCATATTGCATTGGTGACCATTGATGACATAATTGCATGGAGGTGATACACCCTTTACCATGTTATCAAAAAGGGGTGAGTGTGCCAACACATTTAAATCGTTGTTTGATCAAGGCATTCCAAAAAAAAACATGACAAAACCACAAATCCTATGATGCCACCGCCTCTAATACCAAACTACTATGTTTATCTTTACCCAAGTAAGTTTCTTTCCAAGCTACCAGACAATTCTTCCATGGACATTTCATACAACCAACACTACCAAGCATTCCAGGAAAACCTCGTTCCGCATTCTCAGCTAGCAACCTCTGAACATCTTCAGGAGTGGATTCACGCAAATATCTTTCTCCAAAAGTCATGCAAATTGTGTGGCAAAATATTTTTTGATACATGTATATATATTGTGTTGCACCCATACGAGTGTAATCATCAACACTATCAGCTGCCGTACTTTTTCATAAACATTTTATCACGACAACTAATTTCATATGAGGAGAATGCCCCATAGTACCGGTTGCATCTGGACGTTGGTGCCATTCTGGATCAACTTCAAGCAATTTTCCTAACAATTTCTCGAATAATTCTTCCCTCATGCCTAGACGTTGTTTGAATTATCTTGAGGTATAACCAGTTCCAGGCTTAAAATAATCATGCATCATTTTGGAATCATGTCACACTTGATCACGCGTTATTACACTACATTTTTGTACCTCCCTAGGTACATGTTGTCTAATAACACGCAATCATTCATCCAAACATAGTTGTGTAAACATTAGCAAAGATTTCTCTTCTTCATCACTAGAGGTATCCAAATAGATTCCATATTTAACTCTCAAATAAGCACGCATTAGACTCATTGTACCTTTGCAAACAACAAACACAATATCAATTTGTGTATACCATACATAAATACAAGTCAAGCAATGTTATATATCGATATAGTAGTTTACCAACATTTCATTCAACATAAATCAAGACACACAACAATTAATCATGGATTTTTCACTAAATATACGTTCTAATTATATTATTGAATTGCATACTACAAACCTAACCAACCTAAAAACAACAATTTCATCAAAATCAAAATCAAATTAATTTGAAAACCTAAAGTTCGAATCACTCACCTTAGATGATTTTTTGGATGAAATTCGAAATTGAAGAATGGATTTGTTTCACCTTGAAGTAACGATCAAACCCTTTTAATTTAAGCCAACAAATCGCAATGACTCAATATGAAAATCGAAACGGGATAAAAGGGGTTTGAAAGGGTTTTGAAAGGATGAAAAACTAGAGAAGAAGAAGAAGTGGGAAATCCGTGCTAATTTCTGATGACTTAAACCTATAACACGCATTGGTCAAGTCAACGAGTTAACTAATACGGCTACTCAGTAGCCATTTGACACTATTCATATGACTACTGGGTATCCGAATCGTGTAGGAAAGGGAAAAGAGGGCACCATAGTGAGGTTACCTTCCTTGTGCTATCCCTTCCCTTTATTAGAGGATAAGGAAGGGATGCCCTCCTATTACGGTGCTTTAAGTGTCGCATAATGATGGCGCGTCACAGAGTTGCAGACCAAGTCAGAGTTCCGCCGTAATGGCGCATTACGAAGCCATAATAGCGGTATACTGTATAGACCGTTAAGTGTCAAGAATTACATGACCCTGAAGGGCCAGTGAAGCAAAAAGGTAGCGCTACACTGTAAATACATTTGGCTAAGGAATGAAGCTTATTGACCGACACAATAAGGATTCATTGAGGAGAAGGCAAGACAAGGCCAAAGTGACAAATGCAACATGCGATGTTTGCATTAAGGCATATCCGTAGGATTGAGTTGGCCCAAACTCAAGGATTATGCAAGAGTGTAGAATAGATCAAGAGTAGATCTATAGCATTGGTTCAAGGCTGGCCAAAGCTTGAACAATGCAAACAAGTTGGTAATGCAAGAGTTGCATTGCTGTTGTCAAGCTAATTGGTGTAGTGAAGCATATATGACACACGAGTAACTAGAGTGGGCTTAAGGAGTTGGCCTCGACAATTAAATCCTAAAGAGTGTCCATGCATTAGCTTAGAGTAATAAAAATGCAGGGCCAAGAGGGTTGTACGTTGGCACAAGGTAGAATCCAGTAGGCCAAGACAAGTGGCGCAATAAGGCTCAAGTGACGGTTACAAGTTGGTTACGAGCTTCACAAGTATGCCAATGACGCGTGATGAAGAGGAGCGGTTATAAAGGAGTTTATAATCGTGGGAGAAGATTTTTAACTACCAAGAGAACAGGTGTTGGATGATTGGCGCAAGTTAAAGGAGAACTGGCAAGTTGGCATAGTAGTTGGCGGTTATGAAACTGCTCCGTGAGACAGATGGCTTTCTCTAGCGTGTGTAACGGTTATGCACGGTTTGGCCAAGCAAAGCTTCTGTATAAATAGTCCTAAGGCATGGGAAATTCGGCATCCTAGCCTGTGTGAGAGTAAGCTAACATATGTGAGAGTGTAGATTTCATATGTGAGTGAGTAGGAGAGTTTTTGTAAGACTTATACTTGGTTCAAGGAGTGAACAAGTCTGTTTAAGTCCCCAAGTGGGTAAGTTTTGTATTTTTTCCCTTTGATGCAATAAAAGAGTTGATTGTGTCATGTTCTAAGTGTTCTTGGTTGGATGATCGTTGTTGGTAAAGTATGGCATGAATTGGGTGCATTATGGGGTGCATTTGATGAGTTTAGAGAAGTGAAAGAAGGTTTTTAAGACTTCCGATGTTGACCTGAAGTGTTGGCTGTTTGCAAAGGTGCAAACTTATAAAGCTGAAGTGCAAGTGGGTGAAGCTTTATTCACAGAACCATTGTGCTGCCGGGTTACACTTTCGCAGAAAATTCCTAGAGTGTTTGAAGGTGTGACAATTCGGGTATCGGTTTGTGTTTGGTGCACGGTTAAGTGTATTTGTTGGATAATACACTAGTGATTCTTTCCCTCTAAAGATATTTTCATGTGAGCAAGTAAGTGGCGCATTATTTTCAGAATATTACATTAGAAATGAGTTCTAATGGCATGATGATCGACGAAGAACTACCGGGTACGTTTGATCATCTTGAGGAGTATGGAAGCAATCTTGATGATTTTGTCATAGACATGGGCTATGATAGCCTTGTAAATCCTCTTGTTTCTGAATATAAGGGCAGGCTAGACCTACTTGAAGGAAGGACATCAGATTGGTTTAAAGAATTTGACGAAAGGGTAGGTGCAAACGAGGACAAGGTGTCTGATGCAACCTTGTTGAATTGCGAAACCAATGCTGAAGTGACTGAATTGAAGGTGCAATTCAGTGACATAAAGACCATACTAACAAGCCATGTGAAGCAAATGTCTGAGGAAGTGGCAAGCATTCGCGGGTAAATCAGTAACGACATGTTTATAGGGGCAAACGTGCATGGAGAAAGCTCAAGTCGAGTCTCCGAGCCAAGAATTTACGTTGGTTCCAGAAATGCTAGAGAAATTGAGAATTTCTTGTATGACGTTGAGACATACTTTGAAGCGAATGGAACTAGGGAAGAACAAAAAGTAACTCTCGTAAGCAATTACCTTGGTGGTGATGCAAAGGTTTGGTGGAGAACTATCTTTGCTTGAAGATGAAGCGGATGGTTATGCCAATCATATGTCATGGGATGACATGAAAGAGGGACTGAGATATCAGTTCTGGCCGAGCAATGGTGCTTGGTATTCAAGAGAAAGTTTACGTAGGCTGAAAATGAAGAGTACACCACAGGCCTATACTGAAAACTTCCTTGCATTGGTGCAAGAAGTGCGTGGAATGAGTGAAGAAGATCAGATGTTCCAATTTCTGGCTGACGCAAGTTCAAGTGTGATTGCTGAACTTAAGGAGCGCAAAATCCAGAGTATCCAGATGGCTATTCAAGTGGTAAGAGGACTTACTAGATGCACAACGACTGAAGATGTGCAAAGCTGTGAAGGTGAAGCCAAAAGGAAGGAAAAATCTGTAGGCAGTAAGCGCAAGCATGAACCGAAGGAGGATGAATTATTCCCTTCAGCCCGGAAGTATAGGGGATGTTTTATTTTCAAAGGTTTACATTTCGCAAGAAGCTGTCCACTCAAAGCACAACTTAATGTATCAGTTGGGAATGACTATGGGGGTCATTCTAGCAAGACTCGTGAAGGCCGAAGTGAAGGTTCAAGGAAGAGACCGCGCAGCGAAGTCGTTGCTCACTTCGACAAAGTTAGAAACTAAGCTAAGAACAAGAGTAAGTGTTGTTGTCTCCATTAGCGACACTTTAATGCCAAAACAAGAGTGTTTGTGGACTTGTTTTATGTAGCTTGAGTTGTTGGTTGACGCAAACTCTGTGTGTAGAGTTTGGTTGTACAGACTTTTATTTGAGTCTTCAAGTTTGTATATACTTTGCTTTGGTGTAAGCAAGTTGCTTTGTTAATGAAGTTTTAGCTTTCCAAAAGTGATCAAGTGGATGATCAATCATGTAATGGTACATGGTCTTGTTATGTAAGAGCAGTAATGAACAAGGGTGTTTTCGTTTATAAAGTCTTGCCTCTTTATTTACGATGTAAAGCTAGTTCATGGGAATATGCTGCAAATAGCATACTTAGCCTAACGTATGCAATAACGATACAAATTGAAAGCTAATAAGCAAAGCATAGGACAAGGGTCCTAGTTGGTGGAAAAGTAATGTTGCTGTTTGGGAATTGCAGAATAGTACGACGGCAGATGGGCAGCGACAGTACAAGCAATGCAGCAAGTAAGAAATCACATCATCAGCAAGCATAAGTTGGGTAGAACTCATGGCCTTAGAGAAAGACACACACTTTCGAAGGCAAGTATCAATGCAGTTCAAAGAAGTATTTGGAGACATATTGGCTTTGAAGGCGTAGCATATGGACATCTAAAGGGTTAGCTAATGATATGTCCAAAGAGATAGTTATTCACAGTTTTAAATGGGATGTGCAACTCAATAGTTTTGTTGCATGAAAGTTAAGCAAAGAAAACTTACCATTCCAGTTCGGGTATGCAAATTGGCATAAGTATATAGAGATTATACTTGGTGTCCACATTCATAGAAATGAGTTCTTGAATGTTGTTTGCATAATCAGAGTTTGGTGAGGCATGAAGTGTTGAATTCGGGTGTCTAATGTGAAGAGAACCCCTATTCACTTTGTGACGTGCTTAATGAAGAGCGCGGAGAACAACAGTTCAACGGAAAGTTCCTAACAAAATTGATTGAAAATGAAGCCAAGTCGTTTATAAGTCCTTATCACGTTGAGTGAGATGCAAAATGCTAAGTCGGGAAACGATGGCAATGATCATGGTGATCAAATTGAGAAGAATCATTATTGGCGTACACTTAGGCGCAAATGATTCAAGGCGAAATTCAGGCCAAAATTTGGAGGAGTTGGCTAAGAAGAATTTCATATTTGCATTTGGGTATTGAAGCATGATTTGAGTAGCAACGTAAACGTAGTGCACGACGCCAAGAAGCGGCTCAAGTATATGAGATCAATGGCAAAGCAGTGAAGCTAAGTGATAGCATGTGGTACTAGGCATAAAGTTTTGGCAGGAAGGAATGCTAAATAAGGTTGCTGAATTCTGAGTGGCTCAGAAGTGTACAAACGCCGAAGAACAAGTATATTGGATATGCTTGGTTGCGTTCAACGAGGGCATTGAACGGATTAGGTGGGGAGGTCTATTATGGTGATGCAAGTGTCGCATAATGATGGCGCGTCACAGAGTTGCAGGCCAAGTCAGAGTTCCGCCGTAATGGCGCATTACGAAGCCATAATAGCGGTATACTGTATAGACCGTTAAGTGTCGAGAATAACATGACCCTGAAGGGCCAGTGAAGAAAAAAGGTAGCACTACACTGTAAATACATTTGGCTAAGGAATGAATATTATTGACCGGCACAATAAGGATTCATTGAGAAGAAGGCAAGACAAGGCCAAAGTGACAAATGCAACATGCGATGTTTGCATTAAGGCATATCTGTGGGATTGAGTTGGCCCAAACTCAAGGATTATGCAAGAGTGTAGAATAGATCAAGAGTAGATCTATAGAATTGGTTCAAGGATGGCCAAAGCTTGAATAATGCAAACAAGTTGGTAATGTAAGAGTTGCATTGCTGTTGTCAAGCTAATTGGTGTAGTGAAGCATATATGACACACGAGTAACTAGAATGGGATTAAGGAGTTGACCTCGACAAGTAAAGCCTAAAGAGTGTTTGTGCATTAGCTTAGAGTAATAAAAATGCAGGGCCAAGAGGGCTGTACGTTGGCGCAAGGCAGAATCTAGTAGGCCAAGACAAGTGGCGCAATAAGGCTCAAGTGACGGTTACAAGTTGGTTACGAGCTTCAAAAGCATGCCAATGACGCGTGATGAAGAGGAGCGGTTATAAAGGAGTTTATAATCGTGGGAGAAGAGTTTTAACTGACAAGATAACAGGTGTTGGACGATTGGCGCAAGTTAAAGGAGAACTGGCAAGTTGGCATAGTAGTTGGCGGTTATGAAACTGCTCCCTGAGACAGATGGCTGTCTCTAGCGTGTGTAACGGTTATGCACGGTTTGGCCAAGCAAATATGTTGTATAAATATTCCTAAGGCATGGGAAATTCAGCAGCCTAGCCTGTGTGAGAGTAATCTAACATATGTGAGAGTGTAGATTGCATATGTGAGTGAGTAGGAGAGTTTTTGTAAGACTTAGACTTGGTTCAAGGAGTGAACAAGTCTGTTTAAGTCCCCAAGTGGGCAAGTTTTGTATTTCTTCCCTTTGATGCAATAAAAGAGTTGATTGTGTCATGTTAAGTGTTCTTGGTTGGCTGATTGTTGTTGGTAAAGTATGGCATGAATTGGGTGCATTATGGGGTGCATTTGATGAGTTTAGAGAAGTGAAAGAAGGCTGTTAAGACTTCCGATGTTGACCTGAAGTGTTGGTTGTTTGCAAAGGTGCAAACTTATAAGGCTGAAGTGCAAGTGGGTGAAGCTTTATTCACAGAACCATTGTGCTGTTGGGTTACACTTTCGCAGAAAATTCATTAGGGCGTTTGAAGGTGTGACACCTCCCATAGTGGTTGGTCTTACATCTTATTATAATGGGCCTCATTGATGGTGGGCATTGACTTACATCTTAGATTATGTGGTCTCATTGCATCCGCTATTTTACCCACTTATAAGTGCCATTATTTATGAATTTATAAGGTACTAGGTAAAGGTGTTCGAGAGAGAGAGGGAGAGTAAAACGATGGCGGTTCTGCGTTCGGGACGGAGCAGTAGTTCTTCATCAAACTCCAAAAGTTTGCGTTCATCTGATCCTTCACTTTGTGGCGTTAGACGTTTGCGATTTAGTATTCCCCCCACCTGGTATATAATTAACTTTTCCAACGATTATCTAATCGATTTGGGCTGGGGTTTTGAAAATCCTAATTGAGTTACACTCTGCGATTCTTTTAGGGTATTTTGAAGCTCCTGCTTGCTACGGTATTTTGAAATTGAAATTGCTAATTGAGTTATAAATTGCGTTTTTTTTGGAGGAATTTTGAAGCCCTTTATTTGTTTGATTCGTCCCTTTTTTAGTAGATAATCCCACTTCTTTAACTCATATAAACATTTTTCTTTATTGATTCTGGCTTTATTGATTAAATCTTTGCGGTTGCTCTTGTTAATTTATTTATTAGCAATTCATATTTACTTAATATAACTTGTACTACTATTATACTTTTACAATGTTTTGTTGTTGCCATGTTTGCTTACCTTGTCTTACCCATGTCATATCCATCTTAAACACTTCCCATTATTTGCTATTTTCTTTGGGAGCCTAATTGATACATATAATGAAAACTTCTCCACAGCCGCCAGCGTTCATCCTGAGACAACATTGATTTTCTATTGTGCCCAATATTTGTTCTGCGTCCTCTTGTCCGGTAATTCTTACAAGAATGATTCATCTAAAGTGGCTGAGTAAAGTAAGTCACATGTTCTTCATTTTCTTTTCCATGGCATGGGCAGTTGAACTCATATGTACTTAGTATTATATAAGAATGTTCCTCCCCTATGAAGACTTTTACTATCTTTGTGGTGCTCATTTACCTTTTGTGTAGTATGTTTATGCTTTGCGGTCAACTTGGGCAGTACTAGTTCGTCATTGTGTGAGGCTTTTGAGTGATTTTCTGTAGGAATTTTGTTTCCAAGTATGAATTGAGTGAAAGCTTGTTTTTGTGAACATAGGGCAAGTAGGGGCTTTGATTTCCGGAGAGAATCTTAAAGTTAGACATGGTTAACTGGTTATTGACACATCTATTTATCGCTAACTCAATTAAATGCTTTCGATTTGCTCAATTTTTTTAGTGATTTTGGTTTTTAATCTTGGCAATTTCAAGCCATATAAACATCCTAAACCCATAAAGGGGTGCACAAATAAACAACGTCATGATGTAGTAAGGCCGTATGCAACGGATTCCATAAGTGCCTATAATGAAACAACAGTGAGTTCTCTTCTCAATCTTTATTGATTTTCTTAAAATCGGTCGCCACTTTTGTTGGATTCCTTAATCTTTCTATTTTGTTCTTCTGCCTTGGCCTAAAATTCCAGTGGTACAAATTATGAGTGGGTGGAGCCTGGTTTCCTTCAACCGTGTATATTGGGAAATGCATTCTTCACCATACCGACTTCACTACTAAAAAAGACTGATGTTCTTGATGTTCCGGAGGAGATGTTTTTTGGAAATATTTAAAAGTTTGTAGAGCAACTCAAGGATGACATAATGTTATGCTTCGACTATTATTACTGGTTCTGTATTCGGACATATTTAAAAGTTCGTGAGCAACTAATGTTATGGTTTGACTATTATTACGCCCATATGTCGTCTAATGTTATCTTACATCATGCGCGCATCTTTCGGTTGTTTTATTCCTTTATGCCGTGTGAAAGTAATAGTTTCTTTTTGGCATCTGAAAATTTTCCCAGTTTCTTCTGCTTTGTCCTGCTATCTCATGTGTTAGGAAATTCCTATGGCAATGGCCACATGAAATTTTTTGTTGAGCCAGTGTGGATGTACAACCGGGTTTTCCACTATGGTAAAGCATAGGCGTTCGATCATCAAGCTGCGTTCTTGAGACAAACTTTGGCGTTGGAAGAAAAACATGCCGTTGGAAGAACAAATGTTGGCTGCTCAAAGCTAAAACGCGGTGATCAAACATATACCGCTAGCGTTTGTAGAAAACGCCTAACATGTAGTTCTTTTAATACCTGCACCATCTTTTTACCTCTATAAATTACCATCATCTTCAAACAATTCACTCACACCAAAATTCACTTCTCTTGAATTTTCTCTTCTAAAATCCATTTCAATTTTTATGTTTATTGTTGGTGAAATGGCTGAAAAGGAGGTCACACTTTTTTGAGATGCAAAACTTGAAGCCTCGTTTCTAAGATATGTGGGAGTTTTAAAAATATTAAAAATTGTAAGAGAGAAGTGCAAGTTTTTGAAGTTGCTCCAAGAAAATGTTCCTAAGAGCTCCAATTGTGAAAATTAACGACAAAATTATTAAAAACAAAGCGACTATCAAGCGCACGTTATGAATGGAAGATCATCAAAATGAAGATAAATGAGGCAAGCGTATGATTTTTATTGCAGAAGTTGTTTAGTACTGTTATTATTAAGTTTATGTACAATCTAAAACTTGCAAATATCATTATTTTAATAAACCACAACAAAAACATCAAACTACATCAAATCCGTAGACATTCTCTCCGTAGAGTTCATAGCATTCAAAATGTTTAAACTCTCTTCCGTTTCAAAAGAAACTTGGTGTGAGAGATGGTATTCGTAAAATGTATAAACAACAATTTATGATGCAGTTGATCGATGAGGACAAAGGTAAGTTACTCAACAGCTTCTTCGTTGGATAATCCGTAATTTCTACGTGAACCATCCACAAAACTTCGTATAATGTTTGAATTCCTTAGCGATGAATGCAATTCTTAGTTCACGGGATATTTTTGTTTCTTATGGTTTCCTTCCGCGATGCTACAAAATGTCCCAATACTCTTCCTGTAAATAGTCATTGTTCATTGGTCTCATCATACGATGTAACCAACATCGAACAAGAGTAACATATTCTTCCATTGTAAAGACCGGTAGAGGCATTCGAAAGTGCGGTAATGATGTGTTTGAGATGGACCATCTTTCGATCTCAAACACGCTTCGTAACAAAAAGGTTTACCGTGAGCTTCCTCCCAATTTTCAAGAGCTGTTTGGATCACTACTTTTCGCCATACACCGATGAAACTTTTCTCTGAGCAATTTCCATTACCGCAGCAAGGAATGGCTGGACTGCAAGCCTAAGTAGATTAAAAAACAAGCACGTAATCAACGAAAGCATCTGTTTCCTGGTTTCCCGCGTTGAGACAAATATTGGAAAAACGTTCTCCCAAAAAGAACAAATTCCGAAAAGCCCTTCTTAGCACGAGTTAGGGTTAGGATTTTTTTTTTTTTTTTTGTGAAAATCTTTAGAGAAACCAAACTTCGAGAATCTACTCCTTTAAACTCATATGCCATGCGAGCCATGTCACATGCGGTGAAATTACTCCACCCTTTGGTGAGCCGTCACCGCCCCCTTGAAATTTCTCCTTTCACTTTTCCTAAAATTATATGAATTTAACATTAAATAACTTTTTCACTGAAAAAACTGCGTGAAAAAAATCTAAAAACAATCCACTACTGAAATAAAAAGAAAGAAAAATTCTTTTAAACCCTTCTCTCTCTTCTTTTCCTCTCGTTTTCTTCTACTCTGAGTCCGTAAGAATCAATCGATAGCGCCATTTAGTAATCTGTGTGGTTAATGAAGGTTGAAGAAAGTTTATGTTGATTGAAAAATAAATCGAGAGAAACAAAATTTAGTCATCTGATTTTGATGTTGTTCTGAATCGATTGTGTACAATTTTAATGATTTGTTATAGAGTGTTTGTCATTTGTTTTGCTCAATTAATGATTTGTTTTAATTATCACTTTTTTATATTTTAGTGTACAATTTTAACCCTAACCCAATATTTTCACATTAGTGAATTAGGGTTTTCTGCAGGAGAAGGAAGTGATGTTTTTAGCGAAAGTTAGGTTTCGGATGATTATGAATTTGAAGTGGTTTTTCCGTTGAGGATTGTGTTCAAATCGATTAGGGTTTTGGTGCCGTAAATTCGATCGCAAGGTGATGGTGATGGATGGTGGTAATTTTGGTTGTTTTGATAATCGGCTCAGAGATTGGAGATTGAGATGAAGGTGACCGAGTTGTACTATAGATTTCATAGGAAATATGCGATGTTAGAGTTGATTTGACCAAAAAAGGAAAAGTTTGATGAGATAATAATTTTCCTGGCATAAAATACTGCAAGTAATTCGATGCGTTTAGCTTTATGCTATTCTTAACTGAGCATTTTGTTTATTAGAAAGAAGCTCACAACTTGCATTCCCTACCTTGCCAAGATATTAGATGATAATTTTGCATCCAACAGTGCAGATTTTGCAACGTTTCTTTTTGCGGATGCTGGAGCTTTTGTTCCAATTTTACTTGCTACCGCGTCTTCTTTCTCAATTTAATTGAAAGGTAATTAAATTGTTCTATTGAAAAAAAAATTATTACTATGGCATAATGAAAGTGATGTCAATTTTGTTTCTGCTTATGTTTGTGAATATTTATTACTGAATTTTGTTTTATAAGTATTTCTATGGTCATGAATCTTATGTTTTCATTTTTCATTGTTGTATATTATGTATGAAAGTACAAAAGTTAGAAGAAGACAATGAACATAATTTGATGCGTTTATTTCTGCTATTCTTAACTGAGCATTTTGTTTATTAGAAAGAAGTTCACAACTTGCATTCCTACCTTGCCAAGATATTAGATGATAATTTTGCATCCAACGAGCGCGTGGTTTTGCAACGTTTATTTTTGCTGGATGCTTGGAGATTTTGTTCCAATTTTACTTACTATGCGTCTTCTTTTCTCAATTTAATTAAAAGGTAATTAAATTATGCTATTGAATTTTGTTTTATGACTATGGCATAATGAGAGTGATGTCAATTTTGTTTCGCTTATGTTTGTGAATATTTATTACCGAATTTTGTTTCATAAGTATTTCTATGGTCTTGAATCTTATGTTTTCGCTTTTTCATTGTTGTATATGTTGGAAACAAAACAAGGA
>JAJJWX010000299.1:0-49114 GCA_023529315.1 Papaver bracteatum | reverse complement strand
GTGTATGATTCTCATGTTATTGCTTGGGTCGGTAGTAGTGCTGACGAGAGATGTTCATATTAGCTAATCTTGATATTATTAATGGTAGTAAAGCATGCTTAGAGATAATTTTGATGAGGGATTTGAGGTCTCGAATTGAAGCAATCTTAGTGGATAGAAAAATCAGAAAGACCGTTCATGGATATAGTTCTTAGTCAATCTTATTAAACTGAAACCAGTATTAAAGAGATTTAATTAGAAAATTTCTAAACTGGTGTTCTACTCCATTTGGATCCCACCTGTAAATTGGAAAAAGAACAAGGTGAGGTATTGATCAATTGAGTATTCTCGACAGAGTTGGTAGTCTTATGTATTTTATGGATCAGAGCAAGACCTATATTGCTTACTCTTGTGAGTAGATTGGCGTGCATACTTGCAACCTGTAAAGTGACTACTTAATGCTCTTCAATTTTACGCACTACCTGAGACCTCAAACTATTGCTTGTTTTGGAAGATCCTCGCTACTGAAGGGTATTGTGATGCCAACTGATACACACTTTGAGTAAATCTACTAGTGGGTACATCTTCGCTTGAGGTGTCTGTTCTATGGAAGTCATCGTTAAACAGATGCGTATAGCTAAACCACTATGGAGTCTGAGTTTATAGCCTCATGGAAAAAGTTTCGAGGTCAACGGATTGATGTTCTTCGGGAGGTCCACTGGCCCAAGCCTGTGTCTTCAATCGCCATCCATCAGATAGAAGCTCATTTGTTAAAAAAGAACAATGTATACAACAAGTCTATACATATGCTATATAGAAGACACAAGACGGTGAAACAATCCATCTCCACCGTATTATCTCGATAGATATTGTAAAATCCAAAGATAATTTAGATCCTTTAAAAGGTTAATGAGAGAAAGTTAAATTTACATCGAGGGGATGGGACTTAAGCTCATAGAATCACCATGAAGGATACTCAACCTTGTGATTGGATTTCCAAGATCAAGGTCTAAACTAGACAACTAATTTATGGTGATATTGGTAAAGCACCATCTTTGTCCCTCCCTATGGTGTAATCATGTGATAGCGTTCAAAGCAGAATTAAGACGATCTTTGAGATCTTAATGTTACCATGGCTTTGATTATAGCGGGGTGTGGCAAGACACTCTTTATGGACCCACTTGTGGATGTTGGAAGTGTGGCCGCCTTTGCGAGATTATGAGCTGATTTCTAGAGACATCTTAAGTCCGGGATTTTAGCCCATCATTAAAATGGGCACAACTCAAGAGCTGGCACTGCTTTCTTCTGGTTGAGGCATCATAGTGGTAATATTTCAATTGTATTCTTTGTTTGGCGGTTCAAGACATGCGTTCAAGTATCAATACAAATGGTAACCTCTCACTAAGTTAGGTTCAATCTTGGGACACCTTAGCCTATTTTGTTGCCTTATGTTTTATCGTGTTTTATCGACATGTTTTATTATTCATGTGGGATTGTTAGAGAAACAATGCTTTGTTTTAATCAAAACTGCATGGACCATGTTTTGATCCCAAGACCTATTGTTCTCAGATGTTTTTTCATGTGAATGAATAAAACATTAGTCCCATATAGACTAAAACACCAAGAGTTTTAGACTTAAATAGCATAGGTTTAGCTCTTATGGGCCCATGTATGGCCTCTTTGGGTCTTTAGACCTTGTGTATGGGGAAAAGCTCCTAGACTATCATGGCAAGGTTGCTCAAACCTATGTGCATTTCTTATTGCCTTTCCTGCTTTTTCCGCCAACGTCACGATAGCGCCACATCTGGCCGCTCGTGGGCGTGGCGGGCGAGTGGCGAGGGAGTGGAGTGGGTGTGGTGGGTGTGTGACTTGACTCATCTTTTCTTTGTCGAAAATTTCCACGCTCTCCCACACATGTAAAGAATTTTATTCTTTGCCTTTCGGTTTTGATATCCGACAGCCACTAGAAGCATCTTTAGTCACACACTTTACGCGTGAACTTTTGAACTGTTTTCAGTCTTATAGAACCTTAATTTCATCGCGTAGACACCCTGTTTATCCGCGCGCAAGGACACTGCCATGTGAGATTTCTCGTCGAGAAGAATCTTACTCGATTGATGCGTTTTATCATATTTTAATCGACGCTTTTTGTTCTTACTGTCTCATAAATTATCGTGATTTACGGATCTGTTTCAATCGTTTCTAATTCTTACCTATAAATACATTTTGTTAAGGCTTTGCTGAAAACATACTATCTAACTTTATCTTCGTGAATTTTCCTTCTTCTCTAATAATTTTCGAAACTTAAGTTCTTATTAACATTTGTTTGTCTTAAACTCAATGTTTAGTTCTTTCTAAAACAAGTTGTAGTTTATTAAACATAATTTTGTATAACTACTTCTTTGATTTACACCCAGTTCAATAAATATAGTTATGTAAAACATAAAATTGTTTTTACATCTGTAAAGAATTTGGTTTAATTTGTGTTTTTGTTTTACTTTTGCCGCCAAGTTCTAGGGTTCTCTCGTATGCACACACAGAGGAGAACTAAATGAGTTGTATCCTGAGGTAATTTGTTAATTGCTATAGCATCTCAAGTAGTGGAGCAGCAATATTATTACCTTAGCTCAGCGTGCATCTCATACGTGCCTCTAACAATATTGAGTTGTTTGTTACTATTTATCGTGTAATCTAAGTATTATTTCCCATTCGCATCTCGATCATTGCAATTTAATTCCAACAACTCTAAAGGTAATATCTTGGCCTTATTGTAATATTGTAATATCAAAGTAATATCTTGTAAGAACATGGAAAAAATACTGATGAAAACCACCAAAGTTCAGTGTAAGTGACTTTAAGAGATAATACTAAAATGCTATTCTTCCTAAACGACCTAAAGCTGTTAGATGGCATATGCTTTAGAAAACCCTCGCAGAAAACTTCATCGCCTGGTAATGAAGATAAATTGGACGTGAATAGGAAGAATTATTGTGCAAGAATCATATTCTTAACTGTCTTGATGACTCCTTGTATGACTCTATAACGCAAAGAAGATTTTAATGCTTTTGATTTATGAAGTTCTCAGAAGAAAATCATGCTCAAGTCTTCGAAGCAGAAGTTCTTGATGACTAAGTTTTAGAATACAAATATGACCGTCAAAAGCCTGTGGTAGAACAATCATCTAACTTCAACTCCTCATCACGAGATTTTGTCAAGGCATGATCTTTGATGAAGCTTACACAGTTATCTGTCAGATTGAAAAGCTTCCACCCTCATGAGCGAATTACAAGAGGAGAGTCACGACACAAGACTCGTGGAATCGTACCTATGGTGAGCTCTGAAAAGATCCAGGTTAGGAGTATATGTGACAAGAGACATGATGAGCTGTTAAGAAAAACATGTCCAACAAAGCTCATGTCTGGACGATAAAGTCGTTTCAAAGAAAAGTCTTCGAGTAATCCTAGAAAATGGTAATAGACGTAACAGACGTCGAAAACCTGAGGTAACAATTTTGAGCCTAGAGGTGTGTCTAAGCACACCATCAAAGTACGATCTCGATTATTGGTAAACCCGACATATGGCTAAAGACCATAGTGTCTCAAAAGGACTTAAATATGATCCAAAAATGAAAATAAGGCAAACATAGAGATGACTCGGATATTTTACATCGTCACTGGATGTCTCAAGTCGACCTTGTCTCTAGTAAGACTATAATGTGAGATCAGTAGTTGATTCTGATCCACCAAGCATGTCTCGTAAATTGAGAATGCTTTCCTCCTATGCCATAGTAGAGATGATGAGAAATTGTTCATGGGAAACTTTTCCACCGCTAAAGTGGTGGGAAAGGCAGTCCAATCAAGCTAACTTCAGAAAATCTCTCATTGAATGATCGATTATTACGTCTCGTACATATGCAAAAATCTTATCTCAAAACCATCCTACTAGAAAAGGTTTTAAATTGTTATTGAGTCCACTAATCGTTGTGATTTTCTAAGCATGGTGAATTGTAGAAGTAGGTGTTACCGATAACATGATTAAGCTTTAGTGTATCTGATTTGAAATTGAATGTTAATGCATCTTCTTTCATGTTTGTGACTTTCACATGTTTGGTATGATAGACTTGGGCATGTAATTTCAAATCTAGAAAGACTTAGCTAATTTAGGTTGCATACCAAAAATAAACTTTGATAAAAACAAAGATGGAAATCAGTGTTGAATCTAAATATGCAAGAAAACCATTTAATAAAATGTTGAACGAGAACAGCCTTTTGAACTAATACACTTGATTTAGAGACTTGAAATCAACACCAACAAGAGGTGGTAAAAATGGTATATCACTTTATAGATGATTACTCACGATATCGCAGTTCATCTTCTTAGAAGTAAAGATGAGGCTTAGAGGCTTTCAAGTTTATAAACTTGAAGTAGAAAACCGAAAAGGAGTTAAGATTAAAACTCTTAGGTCAGATCGTGAGTGAGTATGTGATACCCATAGGAGAGTTTTGTAAACATAATGGAATCATTCATGAAACAATCGTGCACCATATTCACTTAATCGAATGGTGCAGCTGAAAGAAAAATAGAACACTCATAGATATGGTAAATGCTATGTTGACAATGTTCGTATTATCTTCGAACTTGTGGGAAGCTATCCTCTTCGCATGCTATATTTTGAACCGAGTTCCATTTAAAAATCTGATAAAACTCTACATGAATTGTGGAATGGTAAACAACCTTTCTATGCATACTTTAAAGTGGGGATGTTTGGCTAAGGTGCCATTCCTCGTCCCAAGAAAACTAAAATAGGTCCTAAACAATTGATCGTGTTTCTTAGGGTATCCTGAGCATACAATTGCACACAAGTTTATGGTCATCAGTTCTCGATCATAATAACATTGGTCTGAACACCATATTGGAATCTAGAGATGCTGTGTTTTATGAACACATATTTCTTTTAAGGTCTGGACCTCGAAAAGGTCCATGATGACTCTCTGATGTTCCATCGACTAGTCAAACTCCAACTTTGGAGTATGAGACTGAACCAAGAAGAAGTAAGAGGTTAGAACCGAACAAGTTTTGCCTCGATTTTTTGACTTACATTGTAGAGTCTGAACCCCAAACCTATAAGGAAGCTATGACTTCTCCGTAAGCTCTTTTCGAAGAAGCTTCATTAAATGAATGGGAGTCCATTCAAGAAATGAAACTTGGGAGCTTGTAGACTTGCCTCCTGAAGTAAATCCATAGGTTGCAAATGGGTGTTCAAAAGGAAACTTAGAACAGATGGAACTATAGATAAATATAAAGCTAGGTTGGTAGCTAAAGGCATATATACAACAGTGAAGGATTAGATTTTTTGATACTTATTCACTCAGTCTTTAATCACCTCGATTAGGATGTTGATTGCTATTGCTTCAATTTATGATTTGCATATACATCAGATGGATGTTAAAACTGCTTTTTATATGGTGAATTGAATGAAGAAATTTATATGGATCAACTCAAGGCTTTATTGTAAAAGGTTATGAAAACAAAGTATGCAAGTTAACAAATCTTTACTGATTTAAAACAAGCACCTAAACAATGGCATGAAAAATTTGATCATGTTATGATAACTAATGGTTTCAAGGTTAATGAATCTGATAAATGTGTTTACATTAAATCTGTGATGATTCTCATGTTATTGTATGCCTATATGTTGATGATATGCTCATATTAGCAAACAACCTGATATTATTTAATACCATTAAAAACTGCTTAGAATAATTTTGACATGAAAGACTGTTCAATGATGTAATCTT
Organism: Papaver bracteatum; assembly: GCA_023529315.1. Taxonomy (NCBI): domain Eukaryota; kingdom Viridiplantae; phylum Streptophyta; class Magnoliopsida; order Ranunculales; family Papaveraceae; genus Papaver; species Papaver bracteatum. The sequence goes on along the minus strand of JAJJWX010000299.1, from coordinate 43,337 downwards.
AGGGATGAAAAATCAGAAAGACGTCGATGGATATAGTCTTAGTCTAATCTCAATATGCTTGAAAACCGTATTAAAGAGATTTAATTAAGGTAGGTACTTAAAACCTGCCTACTCCATTTGATCCCACTTGTAAATCATGCGAATAAGGTGAGGTATTGATCAATTTGAGTATTCTCGCATTATTGGTAGTCTTATGGTATCTATGAACTGTACAAGACCTGATATTGCTTACTCAGACAGGATACATAGGTATACTGTGCAACCCAGGGAAGGATCAACGTGGAATGCTCTCAGAGTTTTATGTTACTCCGAGAGGGACTCAAACTATTGCTTAAGTTTTGGAAGTATCCTCACAGACTGGAAGGGTATTGTGATGCCAACTGATATCGACTCTCGAAAGAATGCAAAATCTACTAGTGGGTACATTCCCCCTGTTGAGGGTGCCCATATCTCATGGAAGTCTACCAAATAGACATGTATAGCTAAATCCACTATGGAGTCCGAGCTTATAGCCTTGGAAAAAGGGAGAGGAAGTCAATGGATACAATGTTTCTTGGGAGTGGAATTCCACTCTGGCCCAAGCCTGTGTCTTTAATCGCCATCCACCGGACAGTAAAGCCGCACCTTGGTTGCGCAAAGAACAATGTATACAACTAAAGTCTATACATATACGTAGAAGACACAAGACGGTGAAACAACTACTCTCTACCGGTATTATCTCGACAGATTTGTAAAATCCAAAGAAATCTTGCAGATCCTTTGATTAAAAGGTTTACCGAGAGGAAGTTAAATCCACATTTAGGGGTGAGACTCAAGCTCATGAAGGAAATCACCATGAAGGATACTCAACCTTGTGATTGGATCAAGATCAAGGTCTAATGAGTAAATTAATGTAGAGAGATGGAGAAGTACTCATCTTTGTCCCTCCCTATGGTGTAATCATGATAGTAGTCACTGCAGAATTAAGGATGATCTTTTGACGATCTTAATGGGTACCATGGCTTTGATTAAAGCTAGGTGGCAGGACACTCTTTATGGACTCACCTTGTGGATGTTGAAGTGTGGCCGCTTCCTATGAGAATATGAGCTGATTCTCTAGAGACATTCATTAAGTCCGGATTTTAGCCCATGGCCAAAATGGGCACAACCGCAAGAGCTTGGCAAATTGCTTTTCTGCTGAGGCATCAAGTGTACTGTTATTTCGAATTGCATTCATTGTTGATGTTCAAGACATTGCGTTCACCGTATCAACAAGCAGTTCATGTAACCTTCACTAAGTTAAGGTTCAATCTTGGGACACCTTAGCCTATTTTGTTGCCTTATGTTTTATCGTGTTTTATCGACATGTTTTATTATTCATGTGGGGATTGTTAGAAAACAATGTTTTGTTTTAATCAAAAAATGCATGGACCATGTTTTGATCCCAAGACCTATTATTTCTAGATGTTTTTTCATGTGAATGAATAAAACATTAGTCCCATATAGACTAAAACACTTAGAGTTTTAGACTTAAATAGCATTGGTTTAGCCTTAAGGGTATGGCCCTTTGGGTCTTTAGACCTTGTGTATGGGAAAGCCCTAGACTATGGCAAGGTTGCCTAAACCTTATTGCATTTCTTATTGCCTTTCCTGTTCGCATGCTTCAGATAGCACGCACGACGCTCGCTACTGCTTACGTTGGGCAGTATGGCGAGGGCATGGAGTGGAGTGGGAGTGGTGTGGGTGGGTGGTGTGTATCCGACCATCTTTCTTTTACTCAAATTTCCCACGCTTCTCCCACACATGTAAAGAATTTTATTCTTTGCCTTCTCGTTTTGGATATCCGATACCACTAGAAGCATCTTTAGTCACGTACTAATTCACACGAATTTCTTGAACCTGTTCATCAAAAATCTGCAGACATTCATTCTACATGGACACTTGTCACTGAGATTTTGTTAACGTTGAATCGCCATATGATGCTATCATTATTTTAACAGCTCTTGCTTGACTCACTGATAAATTGAACGTGCGATTTATTGATCGTGTCTCAAACGTTCAATTCTTCCTATAAATACGAAGTTAAGATTTCATTTGAAACCATACCATTCATAACTCTTATCTTCTGAATTTTCCTTCTTCTTATTGCTTTTAAACTTAAGTTCTTATTAATATTTGTCTTAAAACTTAAAAAGTTCAGCTTCTTTCAAACAAGTTGTAGTTTATGAAACATAATTTTGTATAACTACTTTGATTTAATAATATTTAGTTCATAGAAATATAGTTTACTAAACATAAAATTGTTTTTACATTACTCTAAACAATTTGTATTTTCAATTTGTGTTTTTGTTTTTACTTTTGCCAAGTTCTAAGGGTTCTCTCTACGTATGCTACATATGAGGAGAACTAACATGAGTTGTATCCTGGAGGTAATTTAAAATAATGTTATAGCATCTCAGAGGAGGCGACAAGTTACCTTCTTAGCTTCAATGCGGTCTCAGCATGCGCTTCTATTGTTTATTGATTAGTTTAATACATTAACAGCGTAATCTAAGTATTATTTCTTATTTGGGTCCGATTATTGTAATTAATCTTAATAAACTAAAGGTAAGATTTTACCTTATTATTATTGTAATAATAACATTTTGTTGTAAGAACATGGGAAAGAATACTGTAGAAAACCACCAAAGTTCAGTGGTAAGACTTTAAGAGATACAGCTTCAAATGCTATTCTTCCTAAACTTATCAAAGGTGTTAGAGGACATGCTTTGAAACTCGAAAACTTCATCACCGTGAGTGAAGGAAGATAAACGATGTGGAATAGAAGAATTATTTCGCAAGAATCATATTCTTAACCGGTCTGATGACTCTTTAAAGGATTTAAAAGAATATTTAATGCTTTAGATTTATGGAAGTTTGAAAAATACTGCTGAAGTTGGGAAGTAAGAAATTCTGATGTTTAAGTTCTTAAAATACAACATGACTGACGAAAAGTCGGTAGAACAGTCAACTTCAACTCCTCATCACGAGATTTTGTCAAGCATGACTTTCTTGATGAAGTTCTAAGGTATCTACTGTGATTGAAAGTCACCGCGGAGTTTAACACAAGAGGAGGTCATACATGCGACTTGGAATCACCATGGTGGAGCTGCAAGATCCAGGCTGAGGAGCGATGCAGCAAGGACAAGATTACGATGTCAGCAAAACATGTCCAACAAGCTCATGTTTTGGACGATAAGTCGCTTAAAGAAAAAACTCGATAATCCAAAGAATGGTAATAGACGCATCGTCGAAACCCAGAGGTAACAATTTTAAGCCTAGAGGTGGTGTCACCACACACCATCAAAGGCAAGACTGTTTTTAATTGTGGTAAACCGACATACAGCAAGACCTAAGGCTCTAAAAGGATCAAAGATCCAAAACGTGGTACTACAAACATAGTAGGACTCTGGATATTTCACCGGCATGGTGTCTGAAGTCGACCTTGTCTCTAGTATGATAATGAAAGACTGTGGTTTGATTGAGCCACCAAGCATGTCTCAGAATTCGTAGAATGCTTTCCTCCTTCTGGTGCCATAGTAGGAGATAATGAGAAATCGTTTCATGTGGGAATTCTTCACTGCGAAAGTAGTGGGGAAAGGTATAAGGTCGAACTGAAGCCAACCAAGGAAAACTCGCTGAATGATTTATTTACCATTCCAGACATATGCAAAATCTTATCTCGTAAATCATCCGCTTAGAAAAGGTTTTAAAAATTGTTGTTTAGTCCAATAACGTTGTGATTTCTACATGGTGAATTGTGAGAAAATAAGTTATGTTAATGATGCCAACATGATTACTAGTGTATCTGATTTGAAATTGAATGTTAATGCATCTTCTTCTGCTTATGTTTGTGACTGTTACATGTTTGGCATGATGGATGACTTGGGCATGTTAATTTAAATTGCTGAAAGATTAAGTAATTTAGGCTAACAAAAAATAAATTGATAAAACAAGATATGAATCGCATGGAATCCTAAAGAAAGGAAAACCATTTAATAAAAGTATTGAACGAGAATGTTCCTTTTGGCATTAATACACTGATTTAGGAGACTTGAAATCAACACCAACAAGAGGTGGTAGAAATGGTATATCAAATTCAGATGATTACTCATTGACACCGCCAGGTTCATCTTCTTAGAAGTAAAGATGAGGTTTAGAGGGCTTTCAAGTTTTATAAACTTGAAGTAGAAAAACCAAAAGGAAAGAAATTAAAACTCTTAGGTCGTGACTGCAAGTGAGTATGGATACCCATAGGAGAGTTTTGTAAAAATAATGGAATCATTCATGAAACAATCAATTCATATTCACCAGAATTCAATGGTGTAGCTGAAAGGAAAATAGAACACCATGGATATGGTAATGCTATGCGATGTCGTGGTTATCTTAACTCTATGGGTGAAGTTATCCTCTCGATGCTATATTTTCAACCGAGTTCCATTTAAAAATCCCGATAAAACTCCTTACATGAATTGTGAATGGTAAACAACAACCTATGCTATTACTTTAAAGTGTGGTGTTTGGCTAAGGTGGCTATACCTCATCCTAAGAAACTAAAAATAGGACCCAAAACAATCGATTGTGTTTTTAGGGTATCCTAGCATACACCTCGGACACAAATATGTCATCACTCAAGATCATAATAACATTGGTCATACCATTGGTATTCAGATGCTGTGTTTTATGAACACATATTTTCAAGGTCTGACCCTTGAAAGGGTCCATGATGACTTGATGTTCCATCGGACTAGTCAAACCCCAAACTTTAGAGTACTGACCTAACCAAGAAGTATAAGAGGGTTAGAAACCAAACAAGTTTGGCCTTGATTTTTGACTTGTCTAGTAGAGTCTGAACCGAACCAAAGCAAAGCTTATGATTTCTCCAAGCCCTTTCGAAGAAGCTTCATTAAATGGAATGTGAGTCCATTCAAAGAAACTAAACTTGAGCTTTAGACTTGCTCAAAGTAAATCCATAGGTTGCAACGGTGTTCAAAAGAAAACTTAGAAACAGATGAACCATAGATAAATAAACAAGCTAGGTTGGCAGCTAAAGGCTATAGACAATGAAGGATTAGATTTCTTCGATACCATTCACCAAGATCTAATCACCTCAATTAGATGTTGATTGCTATGCTTCAATTTATGATTTGCATATACATCGTGATGATGTTAAAACGTTTTATATATGGTGAATTTGAATGAAGAAATTTATATGGACCAACCCAAGGCTTTTATTAAAAGGTTGAAACAAAGTACAAGTTAAACAAATCTCTTTCACGTTTAAAATGAAGCAATTTAAATGTTAAAGGTGGTGAAAAATTGACTACAATATAAGATAACTAATGGTTTCAAGGTTAATGAATCGATAAATGTGTTTACATTAAATCTGTGTATGATTCTCATGTTATGTCGTTTTCCTATATGTTGATGTTTATTATTAGGTAAACCTTGATGGCTATTAATACCATTAAAAAGCATGCTTAGAGATAATTTGACATGAAAGACTTAGGCTCCAATTATGTAATCTTAGATGAAATCAGCACATCTGATGGATATAGTCTTAGTCAATCGCTTATGCTAAACCAGATTAAAGAGATTTAATTATGAAAATTAAACCGTGATTCATCTATTTATCCTACTTAAAATTGGAAAAGAACAAGGGTAGGTATTGACCAACTTGGTATTCTCGCATTATTGGTGGGTCTATGTATTTGATGAACCTGTACAAGACTGACATTGTTACTCTGTGAGTAGATTAAGGTATACTTGCAACCCAGTAAGGATCACTCGAATGCTCTCTCAGAGTTTTACGTTACTCGAGAGGGACCTCAAACTATTGCTTAAGTTTTGGGAAGTATCCTGCTGACTGGAAGGGTATTGTGATGCCAACTGGATATCAGACTCGAAGAGTGCAAATCTACTAGTGGGTACATCTTCTTGCTTGAGGTGCTCTGTCTCATGGAAGTCTACCAAACAGACATGTATAGCTAAATCCACTATGGAGTCTGAATTTATAGCCTTGGAAAAGTCTGAGAGGAAGTGAATGGATGCGATGTTTCCGGAGGAATTCCACCTGCCCAAGCCTGTGTCTTCAATCGCCATCCACTGTGACATGAAGCTGCTCTTGGTTGCGCAAAGAACAATGTATACAACGGAAGTCTATACATATACGAAGAAGACATAAGACGGTGAAACAACTACTCTCACTGGTATTATCTCGATAGACTTTGTAAAATCCAAAGATAATCTTGCAGATCCTTCTTCAAAGGTTTACCGTAGAGATACAAAACCACATCGAGGGGACGACTTGCTTGCTGAATAAATCACCATGAAGATACTCAACCTTTTCTTGTGGATTGATTTCAAGATCAAGGTTCAATGAGACAACTAATTTATGGTGATATTGGGAAAGCACTATCTTTGTCCTCCTCATGGTAATCGTGCGATAGTGCACCGGGAAAATAAGCAGACGATCTTTTGCGATCTAACGTACCGGCTTTGATTGGGGTGGTGGACACCTTTATGGACTCATCTTGTGGATGTTGGAAGCGTGGCCGCTTCCTATGAGAATATGAGCTGATTCTCTGAGATATTCATTAAGTCCGGATTTTAGCCCATCGCCAAATGGGTACAACCCCAAGAGCTTGGCAGCAGTTGTTTTCTTCATTGAGGCATCAAGGTGTATTAAATTATTTATGAATTGCATCTTTTGTTACGTTCAAGACACATGTGCTCACTCAGATCAACAAGCGCTTGTAACCTTCCTCACTACATAGTTCAATCTTTTGGGACACTAGCTTATTTTGTTGCCTTTATGTTTTATCGTGTTTTATCGACATGGTTTCTATTATTCATGGGGATTGTTAGAAAAACAATGTTTTGTTTTAATCAAAAAATGCATGGACCATAAGTTTTGATCCCAAGACCTATTGTTCTAGATGTTTTTTCATGAATGAATAAAACATTGTCCCATATGACTAAAAAACACTAAGAGTTTTAGACTAAATAGCATTGGTTTAGCCTTTAATGGCATGGCGGCCTTTTGGGTCTTTAGACCTTGTGTATGGGGAAAGCCCAGACTGCGGTGGTGTAAGGTTGCCTAAACCTATTGCATTTTATGCTCTTCCTGTCATGGCTTCATTTAAGCACGCTGTTCTCTGCTCGGGCCATGGCGCAAAATAATGATGCTAGGCCATACATGCTTGGAGGATGGAGTGATGGCATTATGTATCCCAATTTCCTTTTTTGCTGAAATTTACTCACACGCTTCTCCACACATAAAGAATTTCATTCTTTGCCTTCTCGGTTTTGATATCCTGGACAGCCAGAATCATCTTTTAGTCACACATGGTTAATTATCACGCTCCTTCTTTTAACCAATTTTTCATCGTAAAGAATCTTAATCTCACGCGTGATACTGGACGCCAGATAATGCATCTCACGCGTGGACACCAGCAGATTTCGCTTCGAGAAGAATCTACTTGACAGATGCGTTTTTCATCATTATTTTAACGGATGCTTTTGCTTTTACCGTCCGATAAATTGAACGCGATTTACGGATTCCAGTCTCCAAACGTTTCTAATTTACCATAACACGAAAGTTGTTGTCAGCTTTTTAAAGACATACCATTCTAACTTTATCTTCAATTTTTCCTTCTTCTTAATAATTTTCTTAAACTTAAGTTCTTATTATATATGTTCAAACTCAGAAAACGTCAAAAACTTCATATTTCCCCGCACTAATTCTATCATCGTATCATTTTATAACTCTTTCCTCCTTTATTTATTACGATACTCGTGAACTATTACCTTGCGATATTCAGTACCTACACTTGAACTGAAGTTTGCGAACTTTGTTGATCAAGTGAAAACCGGAACTTGAGCAGTCAACTCAGTCCGCAAACGTGCGTAGTTCTCGAACCCAAGAATATCTTCTGGATTTGTAGCTCTGTTTCAGTCCGCGAACTGACGGAAGTTCTCGAACACGAGAATTTCTGCTGGAGTTTGTGAACTCCAACCGGTTATGTGAGTCCGTGAACCCAGTCAAAAAATTTGAGATTGTGTCACAAGGAGGGAAAACTAACACTACCTTCCATGTTAATTCCTGCAATATTACGCCATTGGGGGCTTGAACCTGGGACCTCCTGGAATGCATGAAATTTTGGGGAACGGGGATGACCAGCTGAGCTAGGGCCTGTTCTTATTATTATGATACTATTAATTATTATTATTAATCACTAACTAAGATTATTATTCCGAAAATGCACTAATTAATCAATACCTCATGAGCCATGGACCGACCAAGCAGGTCAAGTATGCAAGCTATAGGAATCCGTGGTAGAAATGTAAACAATCAACTGTCTAACCCATGGTCAACCAATGGTCAACCAACTCAACCTCCTCTTCCACCTACCAAATTCCTATGGACCTTACCTTGTCCACCAAAAATTCGGCTTTTCTTGTGGAAAGCAATCAATGAAGGACTACCAACCCTCTCTCTCTCTCCTTCATCATATCCATTTGACTAATTCTGACATATGCCCGAGATGAAATATTGATCCAGAATCGGCGAGTCATCTTCTAATTCATTGTCCGATGGCGAATACTACCTGGAATACCTTAATCACTCATCTCACAAACACGTCAAATTCAAACCCCCCCACCACTTTCACCTTAACACCGTAGACAACCATCTCCCAAATCCTACAACAATCCGCTTCAACAAATGTAATCTCCTCCTTTTGCTTTCTTTTTTGGACCTTATGGTTAGCCAGGAATGACCTAATCTATCGCCAAAAAAAAACAACCTTAGCTGAAATCTTAATATGGGCCCAAAAACAGCAACAAGAATTCACGGGCAACTTTAAATTCCTTACCACCAGTACTACCAGGAGATGCACCGATATATAACCACCCAAGAGAAGACAAAATAATATCTACAATATCGGTAAGATGGTCAACTCCAAACATCAATTGGATTAAAATAAACACAGATGGAGCAGCAAGAGGTCACCCAGGTTTTGCAGGAGCAGGCTTCATCTGTAGAGATTCCGAAGCTAGAACATTAATGGCTCTATCTCAACCATTAGGAATTACGACGACCTTAATTGCAGAAACTTGGGCTCTTATATTGGCTTCAAGAACGGCAACAGAAAGACAATGGCCAAAAGTCATATTTGAAACGGACTCACAAAATATTATGTGTTTCATCACTTCCTCTACCCCCCCCCCCTCCTTGGCACGTCTCAGGGATGATTGAAGAAATAAAGAATAGATTCAGATGGATTCCACATGCGGCCATTCAACACAACTACAGGGAAGGAAACCAAGCAGCAGATGGTTTAGCCAATCATGTGGCGGATGAAATCCAAATGGGAAACTTTTCAACTAAAATATGGGACCAGGAAATCCCTCATTTCATTAGTCATATTATATTTCATGACTCCGTGGGTACCACATACCCTCGACAAATTGTATCGTAACTTCTCTTAATAAATTCCATGCTTCAAAAAAAAAAATCAAAAGATGATACGAACTAGGCAACAACTGAAACCTCTTCTCTGTTATTTTATCATGCAAAAGCACACTACTTCTAAATCAATTCTATGTTCATTATTAATTGAAGTTTCCACCTATTTGCCACCCACATTTTTCCTAATTTCCATCTTTATCAAAAAAATTAAAGTAAATATACTTTTCAATTTTACTTTTTCCTATTCATCACCTATAAAACTCAAATTAATTTTGACTATAATTATCACCATTCTTATTCCTCTTCTTCTCCAATAATCACCTACGTTTCATTAGAAAACCAGTAGAAAGGTATTAATCCTGGACTAGACTTTTATTTCTTTCTAATTAGTACATGATTATGTTTACTCCTGTGATCAAAGACGGAATGAATAAGACAATAAGTTCCCATGAACATTTGGCAAGATACCTAACTTACTATTCAACCATTTCAACATAACGATTTTATATTGATTATGTTAACTCGACATCCAATACGTGTGTAAAATAACACACGTATCTTCTTTCTCAAGGAAGTTGTATTTTAGGTATTAACTTAAGTTAGGAAATACACTTTACTTATCATTCAAGGAAAGACCTGTATATAAACCCTTGTCATAGCTTCTGTAATCCTTGTACATTCAATTAATTAAAATAAGTTTCAAGTCTCTTCTCTATGTTCTATATCTTCTTCTGTTTAAGTGAATCTTAGTTTACGTTTTGTTTTGGTATTAGTAGGTTTAGTCGATCCTTTTTCAGTTCTCTTCAGTCTTCCATTATGTCTACCGAATCGTCAACAATGTCTTCAACCAATTCCGTTGTTATCAACTCTGTTTCATCATCCATGCAATTTTCCCAACCTCATCACATCATTACCGTGAAGCTTGATGAAAATAATTATTCGTTGTGGCGTGCTCTGTTTCTTCCATATCTCCAAGGCTACGATCTTGATGGTCACATCACCGAAGATACACCATGTCCGGCGCCTCCTATTGATGATGCAATTCCTACACCAGAGTTTCTATCTTGGGTTAAACAAGATAAAAATCTTGTAATTTGGCTGTTCTCTTCTCTTACACCATCTGTTTTTCGCCATGTTCATCGTCTTACCACTGCCAAAGAAATTTGGACTTCTCTAGAGTCCTTGTACGCTTCTAAGTCTGATGCTCAAATTCATCACCTTCACTGTGAGATGCGTACACTTAAGAAAGGATCTAAAACCATGCGATCATATATCGATCATGCTAGGGACTTAGTTGATAGTCTTGTTGCTGCCAACACCACGGTTACGGATAAAGAGTTTCGCCATTGTCTTTTAGCTGGTTTGGACAGTTCCTATGATGCTATTGTGACTTCGTTAAATACAACTATGAGTTCGTTATCTGTAGAATACTTTCTCACCTTTCTCCTCACTTTTGAGTTACGTATCAACCAGCAAACAAAAGCTTCGAATTCCCAACCGGTTGCTAATCTTGCTTCCCAGTCGCGTCAATCTTCCAGGTTTTCTTCAGCAGCTGCTTCGTCCGTGTCTTCGCCCCAACAGTTCTTTGGATCTCAATCTGCATCGTCTCGTGGGCCTGGTAACCACAGAACTCAGCCCAGTCGCTTTGATAACTCACGTGGGCATGTCAACTTTGATAACTCTCGTGGGCCTACTCGTTTTGACAACTCATGTGGGCCTATCAACTCTGAAGCTTCCACTGTGGTTTGTCGGTTATGTAAGCATCTGAATCATGAAGCTTCGGATTGCTGGAACCGTTATGATAAGAGTTTCCGTCCACCTAGGCGTCAACCACCATCATCTCTACCAAGGGCTTATGCTGCTTATGGACCCGGTTTTCTACCATCACATTCATGGACACCTGATAGCGGTGCTACTGATCATATCACCAATGATTTTTCTCGTCTTCAATCTCCTACTGAGTATACAGGTCCTGATCAAATAAAAATGGGTAATGGTTCTTCTATACCAATTTTTAATGTTGGTTCCTCAGTTTTAGGAACTCCTAATCGTAAGTTGAAGCTTCGTAATGTTCTATTTGCACCAAAAATATCTCATAATCTCTTGTCTGTCTCTCGTTTCACTACTGATAACAATGTTTTGTTTGAGTTTCATCCCAATTTTTGTCTTGTGAAGGATCGATGTACCGGGAAGGTTCTTCTTCGTGGAATTAGGAAGGGTGGTCTCTATCAACTTGATGTTACGTCTCAATCTCCTCAAGCTTACATAGGCGAACGTGCTAGTTTACAAGCCTGGCATGCTAGAATGGGTCATCCAATGTTGCGTACAGTTCGCAAAGTTATTTCTCAGTTTTCTCTTCCGGTTTCAAACCAAACCTTTAGTTTTTGTTCTTTTTGTCATGAGCATAGGAGTCACAAGTTACCTTTTAAATCTAGTCCAACTGTTTATTTGAATCCATTAGATTTAATTCTTTCCGATGTATGGGGACCCTCTCATATTTTATCTAATGAAGGATACAAATATTATGTTATCTTTATTGATGCGTATAGTCGTTTTACTTGGATGTTTCCTATGTCTCACTAATCTGAAGTTTTTTCTTTATTTTTTGTGTTCCAAAAACATGTTGAAAATCTGTTTAATCGAAATATTAAAAAAATTCAATCTGATAATGCTGTTGAGTATCGCAAACTCACTCCGCATCTCCAAGAACTTGGAATTTTTCATCGTTTTGCATGCCCACACACTTCTGAACAAAATGGTTTGGTTGAACGTCGTCATCGTCATATTCGTGAAACTGGTCTTACTATCCTAAATATGGCTTTTGTACCGTCCTCATATTGGTATGATTCTTTTTACACTGCTTGTTATTTGATGAATTGTGTTTCTTTGACTTCCATTAATAATTCTTCTCCCTATGAAGTTGTTTTTGGTCGTCCACCTGATTACACTTCTTTTCGTGTATTTGGTTGCCTATTCTATCCCCACTTGCGTCCATATATATCTCATAAAATGGATCCTTTGTCTTCGCCTTGTGTTTTTATTGGCTATAGTCCATCCCATAAAGGTTATAAGTATCTTCATATACCTACGGGTCGAATTTACATCAGTCGTCATGTTGTTTTTGATGAGACTACCTTTCCCTTTGCATCCACGTCACCTTCTCCGGCGTTGACTTCTTCATAGGTAATATCTTCAAACTCTTCAAGTGTTGTTTCTTATTCTTGGGATACTGTTTTTCATCAACCTTCACAGCAGCCACCTCAAAAGTTGATGACAGCACCTATATATTGCCCGTTTACACATCAGCCGTCACTACCTCTCCCAACAGCTCATGTACTTTGTCAGCGTCTACCGCAGCCATCACACCAGCAGCTGACAATTCCTGTTTCTCGTCAAGTTTTATGTCAGCCATCATCAACTCCTAATAATGAGCCGACGGGAATAACAAATGGTCACCAATTGTTACAGCAGGCGTTAGCAGTTGTTCCCAATGATGAGCCACCAGCCTCTATCCCCAATCATGAGCCGCCAGTCTCTATCCCCAATCATGTGCCGTCAACTGTCATTAATGATCCGCCAACACTTGACTTTGTTTCGGTTCCAGTATATGCAACTCCATCAAATTCTGTTCCGACAGCGCATCCAATGGTCACAAGGGCTAAAGATGGGATTTTTAAGCCAAATTCACGGTATGCTCTCATCTGTGATTCAAATCTTGAACCTACTTGTATTTCTCAAGCTTTTAAAGATCCACAGTGGCGTGCATCCTCTGATGACGAAATCAATGCATTGCTTCGAAACGGTACATGGTCTTACGTTCCATATGATCCTTCTATGAATGTTATTGGATGTAAATGGGTCTTTCGGATCAAACGTAATCCTGATGGTACAATTGCACATCGCAAATCTCGCCTAGTTGCACAAGGTCACAAACAACAAGAGGGGATTGATTATTCTGAGACGTTTAGCCCAGTTGTCAAACCGTGTACTATACGTATTATTCTTACTATATCCTTATCTTCCAATTGGCCTATTCATCAACTTGATGTGCAGAATGCTTTATTACATGGAGAACTTCAAGAGGAGGTATACATGAAACAACCTCCGAGTTATGTTGACCCTCGCTTTCCGACACATGTTTGTAAGTTATGTCGCTCTCTATATGGACTTAAACAGGCTCCTCGTGCATGGTACCATAGACTCAGCAATTTCTTGTTGAAAATTGTATTTGTTACTTCTAAGTGTGATTCGTCCTTATTTCTTTACAAAGGGACTCATGGTGTTATCTATTTGTTGGTCTATGTTGATGATATTATTGTCACTAGCTCCAGTTCTGCAGGTATTACTTATATTCTTACCCGTTTAGAATTTGCAATTAAAGATCTTGGTCAGTTATCTTATTTCCTTGGAATTGAGGCAATTCGTACTTCTTCGGGGTTATTTCTTTCTCAACAACGATATGCTAATGATTTTCTCATTCGAGCCAAAATGGATGGGGTAAAACCAATTTCTACTCCACTAAGTACTTCTGGTGATATTTTTTCTGATCATAGCACTTTATTAATTGATGCTACTGAATATCGTAGAATTGTTGGAGCCTTGCAATATTTGACATTTACTCGCCCAGACCTTGCCTTTGCTGTCAATAAAGTTTGTCAATTTATGCATGCTCCTACTGAGTTGCATTGGGGTTTGGTCAAGCGTATTCTTCGTTATCTTAAGCATACAAGTACGTTTGGTATACTTACTTGGCCAACTCCTTCTTTACAACTATCTTCCTTGTACATTCAATTAATTAAAATAAGTTTCAAGTCTCTTCTCTGTGTTCTATATCTTCTTCTGTTTAAGTGAATCATAGTTTATGTTTTGTTTGATTCCATTCATATGTTGTCTTCTTTTGCTATCCCCAAGAGATTAAGTAAGCTTGCATAGCATAGTCCTGTGAATGGTACAACCATAGAGACAAAAAAAATCAGACAATTCGATCGTTCGGTAACTTTGGTTTTGGATGATTACATATGCAAACCATGGATCAGTGACACTAGTCGTTCAGTAATGGCCGATTAGTTCTTCTCAAAAGAGAAAAAAAAGGTTAAGAAATATAGTATGGTAAAATCGAGTCAATCAATCAAAAATAAGTGTGACCTAAACTAGTTATTTATCAAAATTGTAAAAGAATTTAAACATGAATTTCTTAAGTCCAATCATACATGAATTTCTACAAACGATTAGGTTTATTTTTATTTTGTCTTTATTTTTGTTAGAACATTTTGTGCTTTCTTAGGAGGCATATTTTGATAAAACATCAAGAATTGGTACAAAAACATTTATACAGGCGGTGAGTGGACTGGAGATAAATGGTGAAGAAAAATATTTAGAACTTATGATTTTTTTTTTTATAGTTATTGGGATTTTGTTGTTGGGTGTAAATAAAAAGTCAATAAGTGGTATTTAGGATATATTAAAAAGAATATGGGTGGTAATTAGGATAAATGGTGGTGGCAATTAATGTGGGTGGCAAATAGGAAAAGTATGGGTGGCAAATAGGTGAAACCTTATTAATTTAAGAATGAATATTTGATTCAGACTATTTCAATAAGACAACAACAATATTCTTAACTTACCAATAGTAAGCTCGGATGATTTCATTTGACTTTGAAACTCCCAAACAAACCTGTCCAATAAATAAGATATACTAGATTTGAGTATGTTGGAGTGACTCAAGTAGAAAGGCTACCGGGTTATTTAACTTTAATACTAAAATAATGAAAAATAACTGCTCCTGAAAGGCGAGAGGGAACTTGATATGGTGTTAAGATCATTTTTTATTTTGATGATCACCTAAATCTTTTTTCGTTTACCAGTTTTGTTTGTGTTTATCTTATTCTTTTTACATTTATTTTTTTTTGGTTTTTTTAGCCTAATCTATTGGTTCTTTTCTTTTTTTGTTTTGTTGATCTTTCTTGTTGATGGAGTGTTAATTCTTTTGCAGGTTCTCTCTAGATCGATCATGGTTTCCTTCCAGTTTTGGACCTTTGCGCATAGCATCATCTCCATTTTTGTGACTATATTGTCAATCATGGCTATATTGCCTCCATTAACCTTATCACATCCTGTTTTATTGCAAACTCAAAATATCTTTGCTTTGAGTATCTCACATTATGAGAATCATCAGTTTCCCCCTCATCAATTTTTTGAATCCATGAAAGACCAGTATATTCTTCTGAGTCGATCCCCGAGCCAAGTTCAAAATTTTCAAAAATCTCACTTTCCGCCCAAAGCTTACCGAGATTCGTGGAGTCTTCATTATTCTTCGGATCACATACAGTTGAAAACTACCAGAATTTATCCTCCCTTTATTCAAAATTATATCTATACCATATTTAGGATAAAAAATATTCACAATTTATATTGCGTAACTTTCTCCATAAATACAACCAAAAAAGTACTTGGGAATCTACATCAATCTAAGTTTTTCTCAAACCCTAGCAAGCAGTCCTGTGAAGAATCAATGGAAACCGGAAACAACAATAATTCCAATAATAACAATATCACTACCATCACTGAAAAGATGAAGGAAACTTCTATCAGAAGTAAAATAGGTATTATTGGATCTGTGAGAATCCTCAATGAAGCTGCGAACACCTGGTCAAATAGTTTGATTGGGAAATTGATAACTAAGAAGATAATCAAGAATGAGGAAGATGAAATTGAAATTTCAGCCGTTAAAGATGATTTGAATGCTCTCTGGAAGAACTATAAAAAAAAGAGAAACAAAAGTTGTGGGAAAATATTTGTTTGTTTTCAAATTTGATTCTCAAAAAGATATGAAGGATGTATTGAAAAAACCTCCCTGGAATGTTCAAAGGTGTTTGCTTTCACTTCAAGAATACTCCACGGAATTGGCTTATGAAGATTATAAATTCACTAAACAAGAGTATAATGTCCAGTTTAAAGGCTTGTTATTGGAACATCATCATGTTGCAGTTGTTACTGAAGCTATCGAAGATTTGGGTAGGAAAATCTCAACAGAACCCAAAAATTGCAGACCACGTTCTGGCAATATGATTACTGCTCGTGTAGAGATTGATTTAACCAACCCACTAAAGAGAGGTGAATGGTGGAACTCAAACATGGGAGAACCAATATGGATTAGATACCATTTGTTGAAGCAACCTCATAGTCTATGTGACCAGTGTTATACAATTGATCACAATGATGAAAATTATGAAAAAGTTGCTGAAACTGCGAGAAAGAGCAATGACTGAATCGGAGTATGAGGAACATTGCAGAGTAAAAACCAACAAGGTGAACATGGAAGAAGAACTAGATGAATATTATGTTCATATTGAAAAAGAGAGTGATGAGATGACTGAAGCAGAAGAGGAAAGAAACGCTAAAAGAGCTAGAAATCAATCTAGTCAAGATAATGGATCAAATACTTCCATCCAAGGTCCTATTTTAGCTGGTCATGGTGAGGTGAATACTGTAAATGTCACTAACAACTCAAATGCTAATATAATGCATGTGATGGAAATGGGCGAAATTGAGGTGCATAATGCTAGCGCAAAGGAGAATACCATGCAAGATCTGGAGAACCATGCAACCCAGGTAATAAATACTTATCATATCAACTCTTGTACTTATTTTACTGCTTCTTTATCGTTTACTTTAATTTTTCTACATTTATCTCATTTTCAATATATTCATTTTGAACTAAGCTTTCCTAAGTTTTCCCATATAATCATGAGAGTCCTTGCTTGGAACTGTCAAGGTTTTGACAATAAAACAACTAGGGACCATCTTAAAGATCTAGTTTATAGGTATGACCCTGATGTCATTTTCTTATCTGAAGCAAAAATAGGGGAAGTTAAAATGAAAAAATTTATAAGACAGTATTAGTACCCTAATAATAAGCTCATCCCATCGAGAGGTTTGGTAGGAGGCCTTATTCTTTTATGGAAAGATGGCTTTTATTTTAATGTTGTGAATGCAGATACATGGATAATTAATTGTGTGGTGCGTGAATATCCTTCAAAACCAGAATGGATTTTGACCTGTTTGTATGGGTCATCTTATCATAAACACAAGGAAAGACAGTGGAATTACATAAAAGATCTGAGTCAAACTATCCAACAGCCTTGGGCGGTGATTGGTGATCTTAATCTGGTTTTTAATAATGAGGATAGATTATTTGCTTCCGGTGTTCTCTCTGCTACTTCTAACGCTTCTGTTACTTCAAATAATATGACTTCTTCTTCAAGGGATGCTCCTTATGTTCATATAATTCATGAAGCTGGTTTGGAAGACTTAGGTTATACATGAAGATCTTTCACTTGTTCAAGTAATGTTCATGGTACAGGCTTAAGAAGGTCACGACTGGATAGAGCTATAGTTAATAATGATTGGTTTATTAATTTTTCTGATTCAAAACTCCTTCACTTGCCACAACTGGGATCAGACCATTGTCCCATTATATTGGATACTTCATCTGTTAATTGTGATAAAAAGAGAAATCGGAAGTATTTCCAGTGCTATGAAAAAGATGGTTCTCTTACGAATGAAATTGCTTCTGCATGGACACATGAAGTTAATGGTTCTCATGCTTTCAGGCTTTCAAGAAGACTCATTCATACAAGAAAATACATTTCCAAATGGAATAGAGAAAAATTCGAAAATATTCATAGTAATATTAATCTCCTCCACCAAGAATTAAAATTTCTACAACAAGGTGACCAAAGCCAAGACACACATAATGAGGTACTTCAGGTGGAAAATCAAATTGAACACTGGCAACAAGTCCAACATGAATTCTGGGGGAAAAATCTAGGGATGAGTTTTATTTAAAAATGGACAGAAATACAAAATTTCATCACGCCAATGCAAATCGAAGAAGAATCAGAAACAACATAGTTGATTTGAAGGATAGTAACGGTAATTGGTGCAAAACAAGAGAAAGTCTTGAAGAGTAATTAATACATCATTATAGCTCCCTACATACTACTTCATATCCAGCAAAAAATAAAGAAATCCTAAGTTGTATCCCTGCTGTCATCACCCCTTCAGATAATATGGACTTAATGAAAATCCCAGATGCAGCTGAAATCTACAAGGCATTGAAAGATATGAAACCGTGGAAGGCTCCTAGACCAGATGGTTTTCCCCCTGGTTTCTTTCAACACCATTGGGATATTGTAGGGACTAATTTGGTGGAAATGGTGAAACAATTATTTCAATCAGGTTTTATTCTCAAAAGTCTGAATGTCACTAATGTTTCATTAATCCCTAAAACGAAGAATAAGCAATTTCCTTCTGATTTGAGACCAATCGCTCTTTGCAATACTACATACAAAATCATCTCAAAGATTTTGTCATCCAGATTAAAGAAAGTTATGGGAAAAATCATCTCTCCACTACAAGCTACTTATGTTCCGGGGTGCCAAATATCAGATAATATCCATTTAGCTCAAGAAATTGTCCATACTATGAAAAACATAAAAGAAGCTTCAAAACACTTAGCTTTAAAACTCGACATGTCCAAGGCATTCGATAGATTGGAATGGTCTTTTCTCATAGATATTATGCTAAAGATGGGGTTTTGTCAAGATTGGTGTGATCTCATAATGCAATGTGTTAGTACCACACAAATTTCTATTCTTCTGAATGGGGTTCCATGTGATTCTTATAAACCAACTAGAGGGGTGAGAAAAGGTGACCCCTTGTCTCCTTATCTCTTTATCATGGTTATGGAGGCTTTATCTCGATAACTTCTTTGTGCAGAACAAAATAAACAGATTGCTGGTATAAAGATAGCTCTGGGTGCTCCATCTATTTCACATCTTTTTTTTGCAGTTGATTGCTTGATTTTCGTCAATGCAGATCTGCATAATGTGAATAATCTCCTCAAGATCATTGAGGATTTTAGGGCGGCTTCAGGTCAGATGGTGAATTTTAATAAATCAAGTGTCTACTATAGTGTCAATGTGCCACAACGTTTCTGCAGAATCATCACTAGAAGATTAAAAGTCCCAGTGATGAATTCTAATGAACGTTATTTAGGCATTCCATTTATTATAGGTAAGAATAAGGTTCAATGCTTTACGGGTTTGGTGGATAGAGTTAAAAATCATCTGACAAGTTGGAATGGAGAAACACTGTCTCAATGCAGCAAGTCTTTGATGATTAAAAATGTTACAAACACCATACCAACTTATTCCATGGGTGTTCTACAACTTCCAAGGGAAACTATAAAACAGATTGATGCACTACATCGCAATTTCTGGTGGGGTTTCAAAGATCATAGAGGTACATGTACTATTTCTTGGAAAACTCTTGGCATTCATAAAAATCTAGGCGGTCAGGGTTTTAGAGATCTAAAAACTCTTAATACATCTCTTTTGGTTCGTGTTGCGTGGAGAATTTGCATGAACCCCAATGAGCAGTGGGTCAAGGAAATTTAGTCTAAATATTTTGTGGGGACTTCATTACTTCATGCAGTGATAAGATCAGATTGCTCTTGGGATTAGAAGGGGATACAAAAAAAAATATGCTTCATAAAACAACATAGTAGATGGAGACTGGGGGTGGGAATCATGTCAAGATATGGATTGATATTTGGATTTCATGCATGAATACACCACCTAGTCCAAGGCAGGGTGTTAATGACAGTAAACAATATATTTGGGTTCAAGAGCTGTATAAAGATGGAATATGGATTTACTTCATCATTTGTTTGAGATCTCTACTGTTAATTTGATCCTACAAATGAGAATTCTAGTAATAGGGGATGACAATCTCATATGGAATTTAACAAAGAATGGGATTTTTTATTTAAAGTCCGCATACAATAAATTACATGAAGAAAGTTTAGGAGCAGTGCAGGTATCAGTTAACATCCAAAATACCAACATCAAATGGAAGAAGCTATGGGATATTAACACATGGCCTAGAGTTAAACATTTTTGGTGGAAATGCTTATCTGACTCTCTACCTACAAGGGTCAGGCTCTCGAAAAATTGTGGTTACATAAATCGACAATGTCCTTTCTGTAGTCAAGCTGATGAATCCACTATGCATGTTCTATTCTACTGCCATTTTTCCAGAGCTGTATGGATCCAAGTCCCCGGAGGTGCATGCACTCTTACAGGAGGTTTTGCTTATATTGCAGCATTTTTTGAAAGCTAGATAACTCAAGCGCAACATCAACCTGATCCTTCTAAATGGATGAACACGGTCATGATAGTTTCCTGGAGCATATGGAACGAGCGTTGTGAAGTGGTTTTCCAAAACAAGAATGCTGATCCAATTACTATTGCCAGAAAGGCGATGAGCTTCTCCAATTATATTAGAACACTCTACACTAACTCTCTGGCTAGCAGTAATACTGACATAATGATTAGCAAACCCAAACCTATTTGGAAACCCCCTGCATATCCTTATGTTTCCATTAACTGTGACGCTTCCTTTGATATTAACACGGGACTAACAGGAATTGCTCTCATTCTGCGTGATCATACAGGTAACTGGAGAGGTTGCAAATCCAAATGCTATGCAGGAATAAGGAATTCGGAACAAGCAGAATGCCTTGCTTTCTTTGAAGCAGTCAGCTGGAGCCTAGATTTGCGGCATTCCCACATTGTTTTTGAAACTGATCTACAAGGGATTGAAGGTTATATAAACAAATCTGCACCAGTCATAGCTTGGGAGAATGAAGTCATTCTGTTAGACGCCATGGATAATCTTAAATATATCCCACACTTGGAGTGTAATTTCGTTTCTAGAGTCTGTAATAAGCTAGCTGATAAACTAGAGAAGTTCAGCAGGAATTTTGGTATCACTAAGGTATGGTTAGATAAACCACCTGACATTATTACAAGTCACCTATTGTTAGACTTCGACAGTATTCCAAATTAATAAATTTCTCTTTGGCATCAAAAAAAAAAAAAACTTGTCCAATAAATAATGGTTTTAAAGATGATAAAAAGAAAAAGAAAGAGTAATCGAATTCGACATGTTCTCGTTTAGTTATTACGACAATGTTACTTAGATTATGAACCAAAAATCGTACTGCCGCCCCAAAATCATACCGAACACAACCGACCCTTTTAACACATAAAATTATTTATCTAAACCTCTCTTCTTCTCTAAAACTTTTCTCCTAAACTCTACCTGAGATTTTTCTTTCTTTTCTAAAAAAAAATTAGCTATCTATTTATAGTTTCTCTCCATCAATTTCGACCCTTGAATTAAATGACTAAAATCGGATGGTCCAAAATAAAAACCTAAATATCATTTCCCATTTTAAAAATATTATTCTCATATTTTAATTATTATCCATTACAATTACCACAATTAAAAATATTTCATCTAAGCCTAAGATTTTAGTTAGATGGAAAGACTTCGGAGCAAAGCTAGAAATGATGTCGACATTTTGTACTCATTTTATAGTCGGGTGGACAGTCTAATTTTGGTATAGGAAACCAAGTAGGAATTACTACTTAATCCAGTTTTTAATGACCCAGTTAATGGCTATTCCACCCGTGAAAAATATTTACTCGCTAGTCCAAAAACATGATTATTTACTCGCTAATCCAAAAACTTTGTGGAGATTATAATGTATATTTTATAAATACCTAAAACACCCTTACATATCTAATTAGTATCAACACATGTAAATGTTACTAGTAGTATGTTACTACATACTAGTAGTATCATTATGGTGATACTATATATTAATATGTACTGTACTAGTAGTAACAAAAATATGTTTAGTAAATTAGGTAATTAACTATACTAGTAGTAACATATGTACTAGTAAACTAGTATACTAGGGAGTAACTAGTATTAATATCTAGTAACTAGTTTAGTAGTAACATATGTTGTATAACATAACATAACATATTGATGTGTAGTGTCAATATTTATTTATATGTAGTACCTAACATATTGATATGTAGTGTCAATATGTTTGATACTACATATTCATATGTAGTATCGATACATAACACAACAGTATTTATATGTAGTAACATATGTTAAAGTTACTAGTAACATATGTAGTAACATACTACTATACTAGTGGTAACTAGTACTACTAGTGCTACACTAGTACATATGTTACTAGTAACATATGTAGTATGTTGTAATATATGTAGTAACATACGTAGTATTATATGTTAGGGTTAGTAGAGTAATTTTACTCTTTTCAAAACTTTTTTGGACTAGGGAGTAAATATGTTTTCCCGCTGGACTAGCCATTAACCCGGGTCGTGTTTAGTGGACTAAACAGCAAAGTTTCCGGAAACCAATGTGACGAATGGGACTAGGCACTAATGGGTGTACTGTTTGAGATGGGCAGGACCTGGTGGACATATAACTATATAAGTGTAGCTAGTTCTATTCTTGATCGGTGGGTACCTATGCCAAAGCGGACACACATTTA
Source organism: Papaver bracteatum (assembly GCA_023529315.1). Taxonomy (NCBI): domain Eukaryota; kingdom Viridiplantae; phylum Streptophyta; class Magnoliopsida; order Ranunculales; family Papaveraceae; genus Papaver; species Papaver bracteatum. The sequence continues at coordinate 20,406 of JAJJWX010000299.1, read as the reverse complement.
GTAAAGATGAAAACTAATGTGCATATGTCTAAGTGTGTCACTGGGCTAGCATAGACGGGGTAATTTGATAGTGGACTCTGGCTCACCGAATGTAATTATTTTGGGCTCGCAACATACTTAATGCCTAGGACCACTTCGGATACGATACTGCGGTAACATTTGTGACCGTGCAAAATTGGGGTGTCTACAAGAGATGTTTTTCAATTTCAGCAAATTAAGATAATTTTCTGTTGATTTTGCTAGAAGCATCTTCTGTGAGAATAAGATATAAGCGACATTCATCAAATGTCCAAATTACTTTGGATCGAAGAGACTCAACAATTTCATTGTTTGTATTTATTTCAAACAATCTTGAGTCATCTAATCTTGATAAAACGTTAATTGAATCATCCATCGAGTTTAATTCTTATAGGTTGGATCGCACCAAACACAAATTTTTAGATCTTTTCGTGTTTGCCTGCTTTGATACCAATTGAAAAGACGAGGGTACCCAAATACACCACAATATTTAAATTATCCACCTATAAGTACTCTTACCAAAAGTGAGTGTCTATGGACAAAGTCGAGACATCACACTTTGTGTAATCGTCTATGGATACGAGATTGAGACAATACAACAATCAAAATGTGATTACTTGATAATAGGTTCAGACTTAACCAAACTCTATAGGATCACTATCAAGTAATACTAAGTTAACGTTTGTGTAATTTATATTAAATTATAATAACAACAATTATAATTGTGGAAAATAAACTACAAGATTTCGTTAACGAGGAAACCGCAAATGCAGAAAAACCTCGGGACCTAGTCCAGAATTGAATACTCTCATAATTAAGCCGCTATACAAAATCTAACAAACTTTGTATAGTTGAGACCAAGAAACTAAACCTATAGTTCACTTAGTTTCTTCAGCATCCCTACGCTTCCAACATTCAATAAGTGCACGCACTGGAACAATTACTTTGGATCGTATTCCAAACAGTAAAGGAACAAAAAATCTGTTTGGTAACAACACTAATGATTCTTTCAGATAAAGATATCTCAAATCATAAGCAAAGGCTCTTCTGTTTAACCAATAAACTCCTTTGCCTGGTTAGATCAATCTATCCAACAACTACCGAAGTAGCAGAGTTTAGATTTTCAATCAATAAATATAGAATCAAACAAGAAACTATTAGGTGATGCGGATCTTACACAACTAATAAATCGAATAAATCTGATTCTAGTTGGATCCCATCCGATCAAGGTTTGTGCACACCCCAAAGATATAAAAACCAAATCAGAAATCTTTTTTGTCTTCAAATCTTCTTAATCTTCAATAAACACCTGCACAACACCACTTGAATCTCTTGTGATCAATCACACACAGAACAGAGTCTGTTAACAATGGATCATCACAAGATATCTTTAGATCTACAAACAGTTCTAAAGATCCCGTCGATACTTCATATAGTTTGAGTGAATCTTATATCAGAAGAGAAGATTCTCAAGAATAAACAAACTAGGTGCAATCAAATTTCAACAACCTTTAGTCAATAAAATCAATCGAAAACTAAAATAAACTGCAATTATCTAATTTCCCACCAATGGTACTCGTAGATCGCTTCTTGATCCCACAGAAGTCTTTAAACGTGCGGTCGTGAGAGATTTCGCCTAATTAGGGTACTTTCCTCTATGAATAGACGGCTCCACCAGAAACAACAAAAAGATAAAGTTTTCCTGGCTCTTAGGATAGTTTGCTCGAAATGAAAACTTAGGTATTTATAGACCAAGGATGTTTAGACACCAAGGAATTTCCAAAAACGAATATTCTTAAGATATGCAATAAATGCCCAAATCGGTTTTCATTATTCCTGGAAATGCTTTGTCCAAAATTTCTGAAATCTCACTAGAAAATCTCCAATTAGTAAATGCACATTACCAATTTTTATTTTCCACAGATATGCATTTAATTGCTTGTAATTAAAAGTATATAAAACTAACAACATTAGTTAAAAGATTTTTAATTTATTTCGGTCTGATATCTCCTTGAGTAATTAAGAAATATTGGTTTACGGTTCTACCAAATACAAGGATCGGTTCTACCTTAATATGGTTACTGGGACCGGTTACATTAGTTACCAAGATCGGTTACATCAGTTACCAGGACCGGTTTCCATATTCTCATGGTATTACTTGTGATATGTTACACAAGTCACTAGGATCGGTTACACCAATTACCAGGACCGGTTACGCCAATTACAAGGATCGATCACACATCTTAGGTGATTACTTAGGATAGGTTACACTAATAAAAGTCATACCAATACATAAGTCAGGCACTGTGACTAATTTTACCAAGATACATAACAAGTTATGATTGGTTTTACTAACTTAGACATATTGGTAATCCAAAGATATGCAATGAATAAGAATACTAATAAGCCTAGCGATTTCCCTTTTGATTCATAAACAAGTTCATGAATGTACTTCCTTTAAACAAATGTAAAATATTGTTTCTTAGGATGAAATCTTCACCTTCACCTTTACCCATACACATAATCACAATAGCATTCATAAGATTATGTCGATGTCTTATATACGAAGTTTAAAAGATAAGTGTTATACTTCGTATTCTAATTCCTTAACACTATGATCATGTGATCATGTCATACTACTAGAGTATAGTCATTCATAGATGCGTAGTTATGTTTTTAATATAGAACGCCTTGAAAGATATGTGAGGAATGAAACAGTTCAAGTCAAAATATTACTAACCTCAAGAGGAAAGATGATGCCATCGTTGTAGCTTGTTACTTCTTCACATTCTTCAAGTCTTCGAGTAATACTTGTATGTCTCATAATACTAATCTTTCTAGTCTAACCTATACGAAGTTATCTCTAGTTACATAATCAAGCAACTCTTTAATTGAGTTTTGATTCACTAAAATATGACAACCAAACTTGGACATACCAACGCTTGGTGGGTTCAACCGAGCTATTCTCTAACAAAGTCACATTTCATTTGTGTGTAACAAGCTAAATTCGATCTAACGGTTGAAATATATTAGCTTGAATCTAATAAGTTTTTATCTAACGGTGAATATTGAATGCTTTGTTACCAAGGTGGCATTGATTGTAAGCCCTGATTTGGAGACTATATAAGGGATAACTCTGGTAACTAGGAAACCTAATCCCCACATCTCATGTGTGATACTAGTTGTGAATAGAGTCGATTTTTCTTTAACCTAGGTTTTTCTAAAACCATTATAGGTTAACGACTTAAAGACTTCATTGGGATTCTGAATCCATACCCAACTATTTTATCTGTGGTTGCGTGTTTTGATCTTACTTTGTTCTATCGTATTGAGTACTATTGTTTATGGGTGAAAATCATTTCTACTGGTTTTTGTAAATTTGGGTATGTGTGGATGAGAAACAAATCTAAACCCCAAACAAATACACTGCACGTGAGTTCTTTTGATTCGAGAGATCAATCTATACAATTCTGGCCTAAACCAAGAAATGGTCGTTCCGGACTTGCTTCGGTCACAAAGTGAAGGAGATGGGGTTGATCTTAGGAAGGGAAGCAAAGAAGGTATTGAGATTATGAAGGTGTTGGATATATATGACTTGTATCAGAATGATGAACTGGATTGCACAATGAAAGATGCCAGTTCTGGGTGTTTTCTGAATACGGTGTTAACGAAAACTTGGTTTTTCTCTGTGTTGTTTGGAAATAGGTGAAGGACCTATTTATCCAAGTCATTGAGCGTAACCCTTATCTCATAATAAGTAGAGGAGGTGAAGTGATGGATTAGTGGGATCGTGTAGGAGGGGTGATTGTTACACGATCACACATTTGCCCACTTCCCTCATCACTGTTAACCGTCTACCTTTTCTTGACCCGTTCTTGTAATGGCACATTGCATGCTATAAACCGCCAGACTAATACCCCAGTAAGTATCCCCGAGTTTGTGACATGCTTGATGTCTCGAATGAGCGGATCGTGGGACCCACCGTAGGAAATAACATACAGTGTTATTAAGTTAAATAACTAAGTTATCCAAGGAATCGATATTTATGAAATATTGTGTATGTTCGATGCATGTAATGCATCGCAAACAATCAATATGTGTGAATCACCGCTGTTTTAAAGCTTAACCGAATAAGTCGCGGATTAAGTGTCTTAAAATAGTAGCATGCCCAACCATCTCCGAGTGATCGTTTGGAGGCCCCATGGACATTCCATCCTTTGGTAGATCACTCCCTGTGGTAGATTGATGGACGATGATCATCAAGGTACTTTATTGGCTGCTTAACCCTTAACCTAGGCTGTCCGACCAAGGTGGTAAAGTTGGTCGGATGAGATGATCTACGACACATATTTGCGACCGTCGATGGAAATTTTGGGTTTTTAAGAGGTGCGCAAGCATCACTCTTTGGCTTGACCGAATTCAAGCATGGGATTTATTTTTGGTGGGACCGACCGGGCATGCGTGTAGATGGCCTGCCGATGTACATGTCCATACCGCTTTGTCTCATGAAGGTGCGATCTAGGCCACTCAATTTATCCGGAAAAGATGAGTGGTCGTAATCGATTTGCGACAAAAATATATTGCCGCAAAGCATTAGTTAGGGTTTAAAAGGCCGTGTGACCTATCACCTTTGGGCGTGCGTTTTGAGGCACCATGTCCCATTCTGCATAGGCCGGACGGTCACACGTAAAAGTGGGACCATAGTGATCATGTTGACATCCTTATGACTTCTTGAGTCTATATATACACCGTCCGTTTAGGCTGGTGAAGATGGATGATCACGATAAATTTGCGATAAATGCACATTGCCACAAACCCTAATTAGGGTTTCGAAACATCCACGCTACTTTGGCCAAACGGTTTAGCATGTTGTTGTCCTCCTTTGGGGAGATCGATCATGTAGGGACAATGTTGGACTGACGGAGAACACATGTGCACTTTCCTGATGGTCCTAATGCGATCTAAGTCATCCAATTATTTTAGCTAAGTTGGATGGTTGTGATCGATTTAAGACACTAGTGGAACTTCCGCGACCCTTTAAAGCGTCGCGCCAACCATGTTTTGAGCACACGTTCCGCTGCTCTATGGTTTTTCCGTGAGAAAACAAATCGCATAAGGGAAAAGGAGGCCTGCCAACGTATGTGTTGGTGCTTCCCTGATCATTCGTGGGATGATCTAATCCGTCCAACCAGGCTGGCGAAGTTGGATGGTCATGATGATTTTAAGACTGCTTTAAGCGGTCTTGCTCGTTCGAGACATTCCAAAAACAACGCGGCCATCCCTCTTTGGGGCCGATGTTTGATGGGCGTTGGTTGTGTAGTGTGGTGTTCGACCGGCTAGGGCATTGGAAGGCCCGCCGGCGGTCATCATGGTGATCGCCTGCTCCTGCTAGGGTTCGTCTAGGTTGGTTAAATCATGCGGTCAACTTGCATGGCCGTGATCGTTTCTGAGACTGATACGGACAGTTCAGATTTCCCTTAGGAAATTAAATATGCTCGATCGGGCTAATATAAGCACGTCGATGTAAGACTCTCTCTGTCAGAGAGTGATGTAACCATACAAGTTCGCCATCAAACGCATGGTAACTACTGGCCCAATACCAAAACTACACGGTTTGTACTAAACCCTAATTTTGGCCACGCCTAAACTATGGCAAAGCCATTCCAGCCATGCTTTTATGCCGCTGGCTGCCAAACGAAGGGTTGTAATAATCAACGGATATCCTTCCTCTCAAGATACAAAATATCGACCGTCGAGGGTCACCACCGAGCCGGCAAGTCTCCCAAGCTCAACTTTCCAATCAACAGCAACATGCTACATGTTTTCCACGAAAACACCCGAGACATCAACACATGTCACAAACTAGGGGATGCTCATTAGGGTATTGGTTTGAAGGTTTACAGCATGCGGCGTACACTACGCCCGTTACGAGAAAGTGTCATAAAAATGAGGCGGTTAGTAAATACAATGAGTATGGTGAAACGTTTCCTTCATTATGGAAACATCAATTCCAGGCGTTACCCGTTACCGTTTCTATTTCTTACGAGACTAGGGTACGTTTCGTTGCGACTTGTATAAATAGGCCTCACATATTTCCACCAAACAACAGGCTTTGGTCAGGAGCATACAACCCTCAGAAATCATTTATTAGCTTTCCCGTATGTTAGCTTTCCACTTTCTGATACAAGTCGTCGAACAACTACTCTTCCAGAATCAACTATTCTGGTCTCAACACTCTCTTCGTTTCCCTCCCAAAAACTAACCCTTATCCTTCACTTTGTGACCGAAGCAAGTCTGGAATGGCAATTTCTTAGTTTAGGCCGGATTTTTACAGATTGATCTCTCAAATTTAAAGTACTCCCATGCAGTACATTGTTCAGGGTATAGACTCGTTTCTCACCCACTCACACCCGAAATTACCAAAATCAACAGAAAATGTTTTCACCCTTGAACAATTGGCGACCACAGTGGGAGATTAATCTTCGGTCACAATATCAGTTCTCGACTTTTGATTCCATCCTTTTAACCCAGATATCGAGATGATGGAAGCAGACTAGCCACCGCCTCGGTTATCAGAAGACTCTGGAATGACTGGGGACTTAGGAGTGATTGGGGACTTTTCACAGTCATGACGCCGCTGCCCACAGAAAAAAAAAACTCAGATTTACATCCGGGAGATCCATTCTTTTGGGAGAGTCAAAAAACCAAGTAAGTCTCGTCAGACGAGTTGCATGTTCTACTACCTAGAATTTTCCCATAAATGGTAGAAACCGACGTCCATGCTATCCTCATGTTTTATCCCATGCTTTCTACTGAAAACACAACATTCACAACTCCATGACTCTCCTGAGGTATTTATGCCACTTCTACTCATAACCAAAAACAACATTATTCTAAAAAAAAAAAATTCATTCCAAAAGAATAATCCAAAACCCTCATGGGTAGCAATTATCTATCAAAAAAAAAATCATCAATCAAACCATAAACTAGGCACTCTGCTTTCCTTTCAAAAAATAAAAACCTAAGTAAAGAAGTTCAGGAGACAGAAGTACATTCAAGGAAATCTATTCGGTAATGGATTTTTCTTCTTAGAGAAAGCCTCCTTCGTGCTTTGGAGAGCCGCTCGTTTCAGCTTCAACTTTCTAGACAACCTTTTGACTTCCGCTTCCCGCTATTTGATCAGATCTGCAGAAGGACCTTCGACGAACCTAGGAGCATTAAATACGAAGTATACGCACATGTCACGATGGAACTTCCATCTTGAGATTACATCCTCGGAAACGGTGTTACCAGTCACATTACACATGTCGTCAATCGAAGACAAAGCTTCCTCCACACGCTTGACCAATGCAAGTCGACTAGTAATCCTTTTGGTCATGGCGATATGTCTGTATATTTCCCATATCTTAGTGTATAGTGCCACATACTTGTCCGACACACTAAATCCCCCGATCATCATGTGATATGGATAAGGAACCAGATATGGAGAAGCGAAGGTGACACCCGCAACTGAATCAACAACCGGAAAGGGACCCCTAACTACAATTGCGCCAACAACCTATGGAGTACTCTTCACCACTTGAGTCATGGAAACGTCTTCAGGATGATGAACTTCAATGTCCAAGTCACTAGCCGGAGCGGTTTCCTCACTTAGAGGTACGACCACGTCTTCACTGTGGCGGGTTTCTGCTTCAAGGCCATCCTCGGGAATGGTTTCCTCCTGGGATATCAAGATTTCTTTACTTCAAAAAAAAAAAAAAAAAGGAAGGGGAGAGAGAAAGAGTAAGGAAATAAAATGGAAGGCTCGCCGATTCACTTTAGGACTCGCTGGAGGAAAATTCAACGCTGCTGCCAGAAAAACTATCCTCGTTGTCACTGGACTCCGAACTTTCTTCCTTCTCGAATTCCCATTCACCATGGGTAGGTTCAGCATCGCCGCCTTCCGTTTCAAGAGACGTTGTCTTCTGACTACGTGCAAGTTTGGTAAAGGCATTCACACTTCTGAGACCCTGGTAAAGGCGCAAGGACAGACGCTCAGTTTTGAGATGAAGATATATGTAATCTAACTAAATCAGGAAGAAAATTGTACGTACTCGCATATTGGAAGAACTAAAAGTCGGAAGAGCCATCAAACCCGACTGAAAACCACCAGCATGGATTTTAGACCTTCATTCCTTCGATTGGGGACTGTCCGCATCTGGGCTAGCGGACTTTCGCTTGGTCAAAGAGGGATCCCTCAACAGTGGATGCTCAGCTAAAACCGCAAGGGACGGCTTACCAAAACGATTTTCTACCACATCGTTCACAAACCATGGATGGAAAAAAACTCATCCTTCTAGAACATGTTATATTTGGAGGTCGTTGATGGATTTCGTTCCGAAAGCAGAAAATTGAGACTTTTACCCGACATGAGAACACTAGCATCGAGAGCAGTTGGAAACGAGTCTTTTGGAGCAACTGGATGACGAACGAATGAGACCCCTTGGTCAAACCCCATATGTCGAGCCGCCCTATCGATATTATAAGAGACTGCCTTGCAAGATCCTCGAAATAAAGACGGCACATGACCAGGCGTACAACTTCGCATGAACACAATCTCTCCAACGCTCATATTCTTTTCATCAGAAAACAAAGACATGTTAGGAGCAGGATCAAAAGTGTTGACCTGAACTATGGATGCATGCACCGGACCCCATGGACGAAAGTTAACCGCGTACGAGTTGTCGAGGAATTCAACCAGGTTTGATCCAAGCCTAAAGCGCCTATTCACCCCAGCGGAGAATCCTGGAACCACCCCAAGAGTCGGGAAGTGAGGCCAACGGTTTTGGAACGTACTTCTCGAAATGCTGCCACAACCACGCTTGGAGAAAAGCGGCATGGACATACGAGTCCACTTTCATATATCCATTTGAAGCACGCATGTCCGCAACCAGATGATCCAAATGTGTGTACAGATAACCTAGAAACAAGCCACCAATGGGGAGAACAACACCTTTTGCTAATTTTATGGAAAACTTGATAAGTTCTTGTCTTATCTCCTTCTTACCAGAGCCATCATCGAAAATATATTTGGACAACCAAATAGCCAAGAACACCGTGACATAAAGCGTACTATTCTTTTGATTCGGCTCCATCTGATCCGGAAACCATTGTGACACCCACCAACTATAGAAGCACCTCATCTCGTTTTCCTTCTGAACGAACCCTTTTGAATTTGCGACCATAACAACGCGCATTTCTTCTTCATCTTCAGACAACTTGGTATCAAGGTTTCCTATTATGGGAAGGTTTAGCAAGACGACCACACTTTCTAAGGAGACAGTCATTTCACCCCACCTGCATATGGTCGTGTGAGTATCTGGACACCATCTGGAGATGAAAGCAACCAAACACGGTATATCTTTCCTAATATGAAGTGTTGCAAAAGCCATGACAACATCAATGATTTGCGCCTTGGTCAAGCTAGCTCTTACGTAGTCCTGAATTATCATGAGTTGCATCCATTTGTCAAAAGAGCGCAATGGACTCAGATAGATTTTAAAGTCAATAGGAGAAGAAGAATACTCTTTCCTATGAAGGAAAAACCGTATTACACTACCTGGACGAACCCCCGACCCCCCCCCCCCCCACACACACACACAACTCTCAACTGGTCAGAAGAATCGGCACATACTTGGGATGATTTCTCCTAGCTGTGGAAAAAGATATTGTGAATAATTCATCATCCATGTTTGGCTTGAATTGCCGACGTATTTTAGTAAGACATGACTTTTCTCAGGCGACATCCTAACGAAATTTCTGGCACTGCTTTCACTATCAAGGTAACTGCAATTGAAAAAAATGAAGAGAAGTTGCTACAAAGTGCATGAAAACTATTTTATCAACAACGGAAAATCCATTTTGGACACGAACCAGTTTATTTCAAATTACAAGTCATGAGACACATAGCCGAAGAAATGGAGACCGAAAAACCCTACGCCGCCGCGAAGAACACGCCCCTTTCCAAAGTCGTACCTTGCAGCGGAGAATACGCACTCGTCTAAGAAGGCGTGCCCCCACCGTGGATACCATGCACACGGCCACACCAAGGAAATGGAGGAAATCCTAAAAAATAGGTTTTCGTGGGACATGGATTGATGGAAGTCACCCGCCCATGTATGCCTACTTTGCGTAATAACTGAAGTGGCTAACATTATCGCGGTATTCACGTTGGAATATTTCTACAAATTTACAGAAGGTATACCTGCGGCTAGGGTTTCCACTAATACAAAAGAACAATATTTTTACAAGTTAATGGAAAATAGACATATGGCTAGGGTTTCCACTAATACAAAAGAACAATATTTTTACAAGTTAATGGAAAATAGACATATGGCTAGGGTTTGCGCCAATAAATAAAAAAAGGGGGGGGGGGAAGAGATTAAAGGAAAAACCCAGGAGTACATACCTGGAATGCTTGCTCGCTTTATTGCTACCACTCTGCCGCTAGAACAAGGACGTGAAAACAAAGGTACAAAACAAAGGGAAGAGCAACCCCTTTTATAGGCGTGACGCTTTGGAGTTTGAATAAGGAAATGATTTCCTATTTGAGATAAGTAAGGAAAAAAGGCAATCAGGTCCACGAAGGCAAAGTTTCACCGTGCCAACGGTCCACGCCATGCCAAGCCAGCGCCCACACCAAACCAGCGCCCATGCCAAGCCAGCGTCCTTTCCAAGCCGATCCAATGCTAACGGCTCATTCCAAGACGATCCAATGCTAACGGCTCATTCTAAGCTGATCCAATGCCAACGGATCCATTCCGAGCCAATACAATACATGCGGCTCCATTCTAAGCCGACCGATGCTGACGGCTCTACTCTAAGCCGATCAACGCCAATGCTCCATTTCACGCCAAGTCTATGCTAGCGGCTCCGCATCGCGTTCCAAAGCCTGGCTTAGAAGACGTACAACCATTCCAGATCGAAGCCAGCAGCTTACATCTCAAACAGCTTCTACCACTCGGTAGCCTAACCTGTAGCGCCACGAGAAGAATTTACGCAAATCCACCAAATACGAGGATAATGGATTCTTCTTACTTACCAAAAAGATTAGACGGAGCTTCCTGACTATCTTGCACGATTTACGTTTCACTTCTGTCTTTGTATGTCACCATCTTATGCTTACCTCGCAACAATGCACATGTTCCAATCTAAGCAGGGCACTTATTTAATGGTGGCTTTAGTCTTAAGGTTAAAATCGTAAAACCCTAGTCAGGCAGTGACGTCACTCTGAAGATAAACAAAACTTGAGTAATAATATCTCCACTAAGCGCATTTATTGAACCCTTTACTAGGGTACCTTTTTTAATGTTAATTAGGGTTTCAATATGCCAAACCCTAATTTCCTTACCACATGTGCTAATGACATGCCGTGCCAGCCACATCTTCGTGCCAAGGCATGCCAACCATGCCAGCCGCTCCACATGTGCCAATGGCATGCCGTGCCAACAACATCTCCACGCCAAGGCATGCCAACCATCCCAGCCGCTCCACATGTGCCAGTGGCATGTCATGCCAACCATATCTTCGCGCCAAGGCATTCCAACCATGCCAGCCGCTCCACATGTGCCAATGGCATGTCATCCAAGCCACATCTCCGCGCCAAGGCATGCCAGCCTCTCCACATGTGCCAATGGTATGCCGTGCCATCCACATCTACGCGCCAAGGCATCCCAACCATTCCAGCGCTCCACATGTGCCAAATTCCAGTGTACATGTCCATACCGCTTTGTCTCATGAAGGTGCGATCTAGGTTACTCAACTTTTCCGGCAAAGATAAGTGGTCGTGATCGATTTGCGACAGAAATATATTGCCGCAAAGAGTTAGTTAGGGTATAAAAGGCCATGTGACCTATCACCTTTGGGGTGTGCGTTTCGAGGAACCAGGTCCCATTTTCCATAGGCCGGCCGGTTACACGTGAAGGTGGGCCCACGATGATCATGTTGACATCCTTGGGACTTCTCGAGTCTATATCTACACCGTCCGTTTAGGCTGGTGAAGATGGATGATCATGATCAATTTGTGATAGATGCACATTGCCGCAAACCCTAATTAGGGTTTCGAAACAGCCACGTCCACGCTACTTTGGCCAAACATTTTGGCATGTTGTTGGAATTTTTTGGTGAGATCGATCATGTAGGGGCAATGTTGGGCTGACGGTGAACACATGTGCACTTTCCTGATGGTCCTAAATATGATCTAAGCCATCCAATTATGCTGGCTAAGTTGGATGGTTGTGATCCATTTAAGACACTAGTGGAACTTCCGCGACCCTTTAAAGTATCACGCCAACCATGTTTTGAGCATATGTTCCACTGCTCTATGGTGTTGCCGTGATAAAACCGATCATGTAAGGGAAAAGTTGGCTTGCCAACGTATGTGTTGGTGCTTCCCTGATCACTCGCGTGATGATCTAATCCGTCCAACCAGGATGGCAAAGTTGGGAGGTCATGATGATTTTAAGACTGCTTTAAGCGGTCTTGCTCGTTCGAGCCTTTCCCAAAACAACGCGGCCATCCCTCTTTGGGGCCGTCATTTGACGGTAGTTGGGAGTGAAGTGTGGTGTTCGACCGGCTAGGGCATAGGCGGGCCCGTCAGCGGTCATCATGGTGATCGCCTGCTCCTGTTAGGGTTCGTCTAGGCTGGTTAAATCATGCGGTCAAATTGCATGGTTGTGATCGTTTCTAGGACTGATACGGACAATCCAGATTTCCCTTAGGAAATTAAATGTGCTCGATCGGGCTAATATAAGCACGTCGATGCAAGACTCTCTCTGCCAGAGAGTGATGTAGCATGTGTGAGTACTTCGTGCATGTCTCAATATTTGCACGGAGATTCATGCTACTCTGCTGAGAGTGAACACTCAGTCGTCATGTCATGTCAATAATAAGAGTTTGGCTAAGAACACATCACGGAAAATACTAGGCAAATCATGCATTAATTATTAATGCTAGTAAAATTCACAGAATATTTGGGATTGCTGTTGCACACACCATTCTGGGTGAATTTTGCGTATTTATTGAATTGCTTCAAATAAATAAAGTGAAGAGGTTTTCTGCACTCATCAATGTTTGAACGGCATTTCCCTTTGCAGGGTGACATCGCACAAATATACTGGTTTTAAAATTTTAGCCTTGAACTAAAATCCACCATCAACAACTATCTTCTCTAAGATTTTCTCGAGATTTAATCTCTAAAAGGTAAGATAAAAAGTAGTCACAAACATCTTCATCTGATTGTTTGTGATTCCATAATATCTTGTTTCGCTACCATACGATTAAGATTATTGTGAAATGATTGATATTAATAGGCCGTTCTTCGAGAATATAAGTCTGGTATATCAATTGGTTCTGGTTCACCTTGATTTATCAAAAGACGGAACAAAAACTCGTAGGTATTTCAGTGGGAGACAAATTTTTCTATTCAATTGAATTTTCTGTGTGAGACGGATTTGTTTATCAAGTATTCGACTTTGGGTCGTAGCAATTCTTAGTTGTGGGTGAGATCAGCTAAGGGAATCAAGTGTGTAGAGTCCTGATGGGATTCAGAGGAATAAGAAACGTGGTTGTACCTTAATCCGTGTGAGATTGGTTAGGGATCAACTACATTCCAGTACGAAGTTAACTTAGGCTAGAGTCTATAGCGTCTTAATACAGTATGGTGTTCAAATATGGATTAGGTCCCGGGGTTTTTCTGCATTTGCGGTTTCCTCGTTAACAAAATTTCTGGTGTCTTTGTTATTTCTTTTCCGCATTATATTTTTATACAATTAAAATATCACAGGTTGTGCATAGTTCAATCAATTAGATAATCCAACCTTTGGTTATTGATATAAATTGATTGGAAATTGAGCATTGGTCTTTGGTACCGTTCAAGTTGTTTCTCATAATAATTAGGCTCGCGGATTTGTATCTGTTTGATTTGCTGATTACATTGAGAAAAAGAGATATAACTCTTGAATATATTTTCCTTGATTGAGTCTGACTGTCTAGTTTATTCTCTTGGAAGTATATTGGAGTTAGTTCATACAGATTGCCTAAACGAAATATTGGGTGTGGTTATTAGACCCCCGCTTTTTCAAATGTCAATTCTGACGGAGGGTATTTTTTGACCCTCTTTTTCTTATTCTTCTAAATTATGGAAGTCCGTGGATTCCTTCGCATTTTTGTATGTAATTCCATGATATCAAGATACAATACGTTGAAATTATATTGCCTTTAACATGTCCTTGGAGTTTTTTTTCTTGATGTTGTAGAGGCGACAAGGTTGATGTACGTTTTCCCCCTTTTGCTTTTGAAAGCTAGTTGTTACAACTTTCGAAAGAAAAAGTATTTACATCTATGGAGCCTTCGTTTGTGTAAGTTGAGGTTTCCTCCTCTTTGGTGTCAGCTACGTGTTCGTCATGGGTAGCTTGAGATGGTGTGAGCTCGTTACTTTTGTACATAAGATTGATTAACAATTTCTTGGATGATTTTCCCTTAGTCACCGTTCCGGTTGCAGTGAGTTTCCCCCTATAGGCTATCTTCCTACATAAAATTGAAATAAAAATTCATTTGGCACTCTGTGTATTCGAAAGGTACCCCATAGGATTGCGTTGTTGCTTTTTCTTAGCCTTGAAGGATTTCTTATTTCGACAAAATGCCCCTTGTGTTAGTCTTTGGCACTTCATAGGACCCTCGGATGGGAGAGTCAGTGTATTGCTGGGGCTACATGATCAAATGGTACCTTCATACTTACAAAGCCCGAACTTGGTCTATGACGGTACCTTTGTATTTGCAAAGCTTGAATTTGAGTTATGGCCTTGGGGTATACATATATATACAGACTTCGTCCATCATTGTGTTTGAGTTGTGCACTTGAGGCATTCCTTCTTCGAGAAGGTGTTGAGGGTATAAAACTGTATATAGGCTTCGTGCATTTCAAGACTGGGAACATTGCGGTAGTGGTGGTTGAGAGATTATGTCTGCTTCTATGTTGTCGTTTGACTCCTCGTAGCTGAGTATGAGTTGTATCCTCGTTTAGTATGCATGTACATACAAATATGAGATTTGTTAACTTGTGCCTTCGCTCCGAATACCTGGAAATGGTGAGTCTTCCTTTTTACAGGATTCTTCTCATGTATACCTTCGAGTTCGGACTTAAGTTGTGAAACACAACTATTGCTGACGTCTTTGGCGCAAATTAACATGACCACTACCTTCGTCTATAGATCTATTTGGGAGGATCGACCTTTGTTGATGATGTTGATTCTACGCACCTATATTAGTTCATAGAGCTGTTGCTGGATGAACTCTGCTTTACGAAGTATACAAAGCTATAAAATTTGAGTAGGTACTGTCTTCCAATGAACTTCTCTTTCCCCCGGAAATTCGCAAAGCTATAAGCTTAAGAATTTAGAGGAACAAAGTCTTGTCCTTCCATGTGAGTTACATTTTGAACTTTTTTCACCTTGGCTCTCTTTGGTTGGAAAAACCTATTTGTAGCAGGTTCTCCCCTTATCGTCTACACTCCTACATAAAAATAGAAATAACAGATTGTTTGAAAGGTGGGTAGACCATTGCAATGAGTTTCTACTTATTTTCTTCGATAGACTGCATGCACGAAGGTATCTTAGACAACATTAAGAAGGGGTAATCCCCCGAGCTGATTTGCGTCCCCAAATGTGAAACTGGTTTTTAAGTTTTGAAACACAACGATGTCGTCATTTTGTTTAGCCACATCTTTGGTTGTAACTTGCCCAGCGGTCATGAGATGATAGCGGTGTGCCTTTGATGTTTGGAAGCTGTGTCATTGTCTTTATATTTGTCCTTGATTGTTTGCATATAAATACGTTCATGTCAAGGTCAGTCTTCATTTTTTTCTTTGGTTGTTGAGAATATATATGAATACACTCGAGCCAAAGATAACCTTTTCACTTTTCATTGGCTGCTGAGAACGTATATGGACACGTGCGATCCAAAGATAACTTTTGTGTCCATCTTTAGTTGTTCGTATATAGATACGTTCAAACCCAGGAAACCTTTGTCTTCGCCTTTAGCTATTGAGAACTTATATGGATATGTTCGAGCCAAAGATAACCTTCGCGTCCATCCTTAGCTGTTCGCATATGAATACGTTCGAGCCAATGAAACATTCTTCTTCGTCTTTGGCTGTTGAGAACATACATGAATACGCTTGAACCAAAGATAACCTTCACTTCTGTCCTTAGCTATTCGTATATAGATATGTTTGAACCAAGGAAACCTTCATCTTCGTCTTTAGTGGTTAAGAACCTATATGGATATGTTCGAGCCAAATATAACCTTCGCGTCCATCCTTAGTTGTTCGTATATATATATACGTTTGAGCCAAGGAAACCTTCGTCTTCATCTTCGTCTTCGTCTTTGGATATTGAGAATGTATATGAATACTCTCGAATCAAAGATAACCCTCGCTTCCGTCCTTATCTGTTCGCATATAGATACGTTCGAGCAAAGGAAACCTTCGTCTTCGTCTTTGGTTGTTGAGAACATATATGAATACGCTCGAACCAAAGATAACTTTCACTTCCGGCTTTAGCTGTTCGTATATAGATGTGTTCGAGCCAAACCTTGGTATTCGTCTTTGGCTGTTGAGAACATATATGAATACGCTCGAACCAAAGATAACCTTTACGTCCTTCCTTAGCTGTTCATATATAAATATGTTCGAACCAAGGAAACCTTTGTCTTCGTCTTTAGCTGTTGAGAACGTATATGGATACGTTCGAGCCAAAGATAACCTTTATCTTTTTTTTTGTCTTTGTCTTTGTCCTTGACTGTTGGGAACATGTATAGATACAATCGAGCCACGTACAGTCTTCGCTTTTTTTTTTTTTGGCTTCTAAGGACGTATATAGATACGTTTGAGCCAAATATCGCCTTTATCTTTACCCCTAGTAGTTCGTACATAGATATGTAAGAGCTAAGGAAAGTCTTCATTTTTTTCTTTGGATGTTGAGAATGTTTATGAATACACTCGAGCCAAAGATAAGTTTCGTCGTCCTCCCTAGTTATCCGTACTTAGATACCTACGAGCCAAAAAGTACCTTCATATTTGCCTTTAGCTATTGAGAATGTATATGAATATGCTCGAGCCAAAGATAACTTTGTCATTTTCCTTAGCTGTTGAGAATGTATATGGATCCGTCCGAGCTAAGGATAACCTTGTCATTATCTTTAGATGTTGAGAGCGTGTATGGATACACTCGAGCCACATACAACCTTCACTGTTTTCTTTGGCTGCTGAGAACGTATATGGATACATTCGATCCAAAGATAACATTTATCTTTGCCCCTAGTAGTTCGTACATAGATACGTACGAGCTAAGGACAATCTTCGTTTTTATCTTTGGCTGTTGAGAATGTATATGAATACACTCAAGACAAAGATAAGCTTCGTCTTCGTCACTGGTTGTATGTACTTAGATATGTATGAGCCAATAAGTACCTTTATATGTGCCTTTAACTATTGATAAAGTATATGAATGCGCTCGAGCCAAAGATAACTTTGTCATTTTCCTTAGATGTTGAGAATCTATATGGATATGTTTGGGCCAATGATAACCTTGTCATTGTCTAAGTACGAGAATCCAGGGACAAAAATGGATAGAATCGAGCCAAAGATAAGCCCATTTTTATCCATGGATTCTCGTACTTAGATACATACGATCTAAGGACAATCTTCGTTATTGTCTTTGGATGTTGAGAATGTATATGAATACATTCGAGCCAAAGATAAGCTAAGTCTTTGTTGAAAATGCGGGGGTCTAACAACATCACCCAATATTTCGATTAGCAATCTGTATGGAGAACTCCGAGTTATTTTCTAGAGAATCAACTAGACTCAATCAAATAGAAAATACTCGAGGAATTATTATCTCAATCTCACGATTTGATTTACTCAGGCAAATATGATTCGCGAGTTATAATCAAAGAGAGATAACTTGGAAGGTACCAAAGACCAATATCCAAGTGTCAATCAATTTAAATTAACAACCAATAAGGTCGAATATTCTAATTGATTGAACAACGCACAACCTGTATTATTTCAATTATATAAAAATATAATGCAGAAAAAAAATAACACAGACACCAGAATTTTGTTAACGAGGAAACCGCAAATGCAGAAAAACCACGGGACCTAGTCCAGATTAAACATACAATGTATTAAGCCGCTACAGACACTATCCTACTCCAAATTAATTTTGCTCTGGACTGTAGTTGCACCCCCAATCAATTTCACACGGATCCAAGGTACAGTTATGCTCCTACGCCTCTGATCCCAGCAGGATACTGCACACTTGATTCCCATAGCTGATCTCACCCACAACCAAGAGTTGCTACTACCCAAAGTCGATGACTTTAACAAACAAATCTGTCTCACACATAAAAATCTACAAGATTGATAAATTCATCTCCCACGAATAAACTTATGAGTTTTGTAGTTGCAGGATTTCCTACACTACACCCTTGTCAAGAATCTATGAAAACTAAGTCATAATTGTGAATAAACAACAACACTTTTATTAATTCACTTTCAGGAAGATTTACAAGAGATATTAAAACTCAGAAGTACAACTTTATTTCTGGAGTTTCTCTCTCCTCAAAATTCTCTCAGATCTCAAAAATGCATCATCTTTTTCTGGATCTATCGTGCCCTTTATATAGGGATTTACATAATGGATGACCGCTAAGTTTCCCTCCTATTTCGGATCTATTCTGCGATCTTATCGCGATCGTTACAATATTTCTCTATCGCAAGCATGATGACCATCGCAGGATCAGTCTTATTCTTCTTTTACTTCCTCCATCGTCAGTTTCTTTTAGTTGTTCTGTAACGCTCGTGAAATGTCGTTGAGGAATTGTCAGTGACGCTCGTAGAAATGTTGTTAATATCGCAGGGATAGTGTTGTAGCGATATTCTGGTACTACATCTTGCCTCTTCTCATGTATTTTCTTCGAAGAAGAGAAGATATGACAATTTAAATTGCCATAATTGCTTATCTTTTCAGATTTCTTCGTCTTTTGCCAGCTGTTTTCATGAATCTTTTCTTCTAATAAATTTTTGACACGTCTTTTGTAACTTCTGCGATCTGACCACCCACGTCTCTTCTTTGCATTAATTGCCTTCATCTTCTTCGAGAAATTTCTTCTTCTATAAATACTCTTCTCATTCCTCTCCTTTTTCTCTTTTACTTTCTTCTTTCTTCTCTTCGTATTCTCTCTGCAATTTTTACTATTCTTCCGCGAATTGCGCTTCTATAATAACTGTGATTTATTCCTTCTTTTCAACTTTTTCTTTCATTCCCATACTCAAAAATGGTTGCTTCCGGTGCTAAAAATTTGAAGGCCTTCAATAGAATGCGCGAGAAACTCAGACTTAAAGGTTTTAACTTATCTCTGATTCCAGATCAAGATTCCAAATCAGAACTTTCCCTTAAACTATTTACTGACGACCAATGTTCTCGCGAGAAAATCATAGTATCGCTAGGAAAACTTGAAGATGGTCTTCCCATCCCTCTTTATGATCCTGAGCTTCCGCTGTTTTATCAAATAATTTTTGACGAGAGATTCTCACGAGCAATATACCAATTGGGTGGGGATTGCATCAGATTACTACTTGAATATGCTTCTCGTGGCGCTGGTAAAGGAACTCGCTACCCCAAGGCTCCAAAGAATCCTTTGTTCAAAGATTCCCCCATTGTTTCTTGAGATTATACTGTGGACAACTTTTTCGTAAACTATAGAATTGTCCCTATGAAGAGGGATAGTACATGTTGGGGTATTCGTTTGAAGAAAGAGAAGGTCACTGGTGACAATGCTCTTATGATGGATATTGACTTTCATATATCTACTAACCAAGGTCCTCGTCATTCTAGCGAGGATAAGTGGTTCATCTTCCCATTAAGTCTTGAAGGTCCTTATATATCTGGTTCTCGCGAACTTCCCACGAATCTCGCAGAATATCAACCCTGGGTCTTCAACTGGCCTGAAAGATCTAAAGAAGTATATTCTCTCAACTTTTCATGTTATTATTATTTATTGTCTTCTTTATATTCTCGCTAACCTTTTTGATTTTCTCAGTGTAGTTGCAGGAATTCCCACACTACACCCTATTCAAGAATCTATCAATATTTATGACATAACTTGAAGATTAAAGACACTTTTTCATTAATATGATCTTAAGGAATTTTACAAAGATCAAGAACACAAAACACTTGATAAAGATTTTTTCTCTCCTAAAAATCTTCCTAACTCTCAAAAATTCATCCCCCTCTCTGGAACTATTCATTTCCTTTATATAGGCATTTACATAGTGGATTACAGCCA